>JBAMBJ010001389.1:0-220746 GCA_037043495.1 Drosophila recens | reverse complement strand
GTTGCCGCCGATACCAACATATTTGATTTATTTTATAATTTAATTTCATTTAAATTTCATTTCATTTGCTGTATCGATATATTTGAATTGTTAGTCATATCGATAGTTGTTATCTAAGTTTCCATGTATCGAATTAGCTATTATTTGTATCGAACTTGCTCGATAATTGTAAGCGTCACTTGGCCATCAGAAAAGAGGAAAACAACACGAAATATTTTTTAAGCTCTCGCTTCGCTCACTACTTTAAACACCTATTAAATACGTTTGACACCGAAAGTTATAATATAGAATATAATAAACATTGTGTGGCGTTTTTATTGCGTGGAGTTTGAGTAAAAGGTGCTCTAAGAATTCGTTTTCACCCTCATACATGATATTGCCGGTCACAATTCTTAAAAAATATTTCTTCCATGAAAAAGAATTGAAAGTGCGGACAAGCAAGACAAAACAATTCATAACTGTACAAAACTAACTGCGAAGTGTTACTAGTGTTGTGTGTGTGTTTGCATGTATGCAAAAAACTGCATACAAAAGTAAGCAAGACAATAATTCGAATTGCGCAATTCGACAAATTATTTCGTCATCACAACATAGTGCGTGTAAGCTTGTACGTATACATACACAAGTGAATTTCACAATTCTTCGAAATGGTACATATGAAAATCGGTTCGCTCGAATTCTTATAAAATCAACATCGAACTTGGACAGTTGAAAATTTAAGTAAATAATTGCGCCGAAATTAATTGAACAAAAAACAATAATCATGTCTCTGTGCGGAGTGTGTAAAAAGAAAGGTAGCACCACGGAAAACTGGGTTCAGTGTGACCAATGCAAGGAATGGTTTCATTTTGCATGCGTTGGAGTAGACGAAGACATCGTCTACAAACCTTGGAGATGCAATAACTGTGAAAAGCTGATCAATATTTCAAGCCATGTTATGCATTCACCTGTCAAAACGAACATGTCCTTGACCAAGGAGTCCACTGAAGCTGCCGGCGCTGCCCAAGCGCAATCCCATATCACTGAAGAAATGCAACAACAGCCGTCAGCATTCAGCATCAATACAAACGTAAACACAAACGCGCATGGCGCTTTGAATCAACAGCAATTGATGTTGGCCATGCTGGAGGAGAAGAGGGCTACGGAGGAACGCTACATCGAGCAAAAATATAAACTTCTTGCTCAAATGAACGGTCAAGAGTTCACTCTTCCCATCTACGCACCACCTCCAGTTGTAGGGATCGGAGGCCCATCAAGTGCTCAGTTGGCGGCAAGACATGCAATCCCAAAGGAGCTACCAAAGTTTAGTGGCGATCCAGAAGACTGGCCATGCTTTATCAGCACATTTGAGCACAGTACTTCGGTCGCAGGGCTCTCAGACGTAGAAAACATGTTGCGTCTCCAGAAATGCCTAGGAGGAAAAGCCAGAGAGCTAGTCAAGGATAAGCTTCTCATTCCTTCAATGGTTGCGGACGTCATCGCAACTTTAAAAATGTTTTTCGGAAGACCAGAGCATATTCTGGAAAGAATGATTGAGCGAGTCAGGAAGCTGCCACCACCTAAGGATCGATTGGAGTCGTTTATCGACTTTGCTTTGGCTGTGCGCAACGTATGCGCCATGATGGAAGCCAGCAACTTGCAGGCGCATCTCAACAATCCAATGTTAGTGAAAGAGCTGGTTGACAAATTGCCCAATAAGCACAAACTCGATTGGGCGATGTTTCCAAAATCCTGTCAACCACCAGTTAAGGAGTTCAGCGACTGGATCTACAAGATTGCCGAGGCGGCATCAACTGTAATCTGTCCATCCACCTATAAGGCGAACCCAGTCAATTCACACTACGAGGATCCAAGCCAGGCCAGTTCTTCCAATCAGAAAGTAGCTGCAGCTACAAACACGCCTACTCCGAAGCAAGTCACATCCAAATGTATGGCTTGCGGATCACAGGAGCACTCTGCTCCACAATGCGAAAGCTTCAACAAGATGTCCGTAGACGAAAGATGGACAAAAGCAAAGTCAGCAAGGGCTTGCTATCGTTGCCTCAAGAATCACCGCAAGGGCTGTTTCATGAAGTCGACGTGCGGTATAAATGGATGTACCTATAAGCATCACCCATTACTGCATAAAGATGACCCCAGCAAAAGCAGCACTCCAAAGGATGATATTCCGGATCAAGTTGTCGTGGGTGCACACAGCAACGTTAATAAAAATAATTATTTCCGTATCGTTCCAGTTAACATTCACGTAGGCAACAAAACTACAATGGTGTACGCATTCCTAGACGAAGGTTCTTCTGTGACCCTAATGGATGAAGAGACTTTCAGCACGCTGGGCATCAAAGGCGTGCCAAGTCCTATTTGCCTACATTGGACCAATGAAGCCACACGCACTGAGAGCTCATCCAAACGGGCATCAATGCGCGTTTCTGGAATAAGCAGCGAAAGATGTCATCAACTAAACAATGTCCATACCATTCGCAATCTGGCTCTTCCATGGCAATCGCTGAACGCAGATGAGCTGTGCATCAAGTATCCTTATCTGAAAGGGGTACCACTGCAGTCCTATCCCAACATACGACCTGTGTTGCTCATCGGTGCTGACAACTGGAAGATTGCGGTACCACGTAGGCTGCTCGAAGGAAAAAATGACGAACCAATTGCATCAAAATGTTTGCTTGGTTGGAGCATTCAAGGCACATCAAAGACGACAACAAACTGGGCGATGCATCATTGCGACTGTCAGTGGCAGGAACTACATGACATAGTGAAGGAGAGTTTCAACCTGGATGAAGTCAAACCTCGAAGTTTACTTTCAGAGGATGACAAAATGGCTGTTGAAATTCTGGACAAAACATGTACTAAGGTCAACGGGCGATTCGAGATTGGACTTTTGTGGCGCAACATTAACAATGTGCTGCCAGAAAGCTACCAAACTGCACTCAATCGTCTCAACTGCTTGAAGAAGAAGATTCAACGAGAACCAGATCTGTACAACAAAATGGAAGATCAAGTAAACAACTTGGTGCAAAAGGGATACGCAGTTGAGCTCACGGAGACAGAAATAGCTAATCCTCCCAGGTTGACTTGGTACTTGCCGATCTTCATAACATTAAATCCAAACAAGCCAAATAAAGTTCGTCTCGTTTGGGACGCAGCCGCCAAATCTCACGGAGCAGCCTTAAATGATTTTATACTCACTGGACCGGACCTGCTGACTCCACTTCTTGAGATTCTTCTAGCATTTCGAGTGGGTCAAGTTGCCGTCTGCGGCGACATCGCCGAAATGTTCCATAGGATTACCATTCGCGAAGAAGACAGGCAAGCACAGCGTTTCTTGTGGTACGACCAAGGCAGCGGCAAAGTAAAGGCATACGTCATGCATGCTATGACATTTGGGATAAGCTGTGCGCCATGCATCGCGCACTATGTACGCAACAAAAATGTCGAGCCATACCGACAACTACAGCCACGTTTATATGAAGCTATCCAGAAGGCCCACTACGTCGATGATTATATCGACAGTATGGACACCGAGCAGGAGGCATTGGAGATGTCAAAATTAGTCCGCAAGGTCCACAAAGAAGGAGGCTTTGAAATACGTAACTGGTCGTCCAACTCTGCCAAGGTGTTAGGCGAGCTTCTGGAAGATGGCAAATCAACTGGACAATCACCAGTCCAATTTGGAGACACTGAGAAAATCCTTGGTATGTATTGGGAGCCACAAACTGACTGCTTTCGATATGTTCTCAGATTCGCACGCTTAAGACGAGATGTTCTGAGTGATGGCATCGTTCCGACCAAAAGAGAGCTACTTCAAGTCCTAATGTCAGTTTTCGACCCTCTGGGATTGGTATCCTGCTTCACCATCGGACTGAAGATACTTCTGCAGCATGTGTGGCGCTCCAAAGTAGGCTGGGATGAAGAGCTCCCTCACGAGCTAAGCAACGATTGGGAAAATTGGAAGCGCTTACTTCCACAAATCCAGATGCTGGAAATTCCCCGATGCTATTCCCGAAACCTCAACAAGGCGACGCAGGCAGATCTTCACATCTTCGTCGATGCCAGCGAATACGCCTACGCAGCAGTTTGTTACGCTCGAATCCAGCTGCATAATATTGTCCATGTCGCTTTGGTCGCAGCCAAGAGCAAAGTGGCACCTCTCAGGCCGTTGTCCATTCCCAGGATGGAGCTGCAAGCTGCAGTAGCAGGACTACGTCTGGGACAAAAGATCACGAAAACCCGCGGTCTTAAAATCAACAACATCACGTACTGGTCGGACTCAAAGACCGTATTACAATGGTTGAAGATGGATCCCAGAAAATTCCAGCAATTTGTAATGCATCGGATTGGCGAAATACTGGAGTCCTCAGATGTCAAGCAATGGCGCTGGATTCCAACCAAACTAAACGTGGCAGACAAAGCAACCAAAGTCTCGAGTGCAGTGGACATCGCAAATTGGCTTCAAGGACCAGATTTTCTGCAAAGCCCAGATGCTGAGTGGCCAATGGATGAAATCATCATCGATGAAACTGACACTGCCGAGCTGAGGAAACATGTTTACGTGACGTCAACGAAGCCGAGCATCACTATAAACGTCGAATACTTTTCGCAATGGCGACGATTATACAGAGCAGTAGCAACGTTCCTGCTGTATGTTGACCGGCTAAAGGCTCAGCAAAATACCCAAATTAAACCGGACAAGGTTAACCTGGAGCTGATCAACCGGGCGCAGAACCTACTCTTCAAGCAGGCGCAGGCCCATGGATATTCCAACGAAATCAGCAAGCTGTCGGCAAAATTACCGCTACCAAAGCAAAGTAATTTGAGAGGACTGAACGTGTACATCGACGCCAATGGAATCTTGCGCACTCAAGGGAGATTCAGCGAAATGAACTGCAGAGAAGACGCCATCGTATTACCAAGACAGGATTATATAACATTCCTCATTGTTAAAGCGTTCCACGAGGATCACCATCATCAAGCGCATGAAACGGTGATTAACAATGTAAAATCCGTTTACTGTATCCCGAAGCTGCGTGTACTGTACAAATCTGTACGCCAAAGATGCCAAAAATGCAAAAACGACGCAGCAATTCCAGTGCCACCACAAATGGCTCCAGTTCCAGCAGCTAGAATGGCCAGCTTCACAAGACCATTCACCTTCACTGGAATCGACTATTTTGGGCCAATTCTTGTGAACGTGGGCCGGCATAAGGAAAAGAGATGGGGTGTGATCTTCACATGCATGACGCTGAGAGCAGTGCACTTCGAGATCGCGTACAGCTTGGACACCAGTTCCTGCATAATGTGCTTGCGCAACTTTATGGCGAGACGCGGCACTCCTGCAGAAATATTCTCGGATAACGGAACCAATCTCAGATCAACGGAAAAGGTACTGAAGGAAGAGCTGCTAAAAATCGATTTCGACGACATCGTGGTGAAGTACGACCGGATTAAATGGCGCTTCAACCCACCAGGCGCACCACACATGGGTGGAGCTTGGGAGCGGCTCATCAGAACTACAAAAGGAATCCTCAAAGCAATAAGCCCAAATTATTCATTTAACGATGAAACTCTGCGCTGCGCACTAATGGAGGCGGAACTGATCATCAATTCTCGTCCTCTCACATTCGTCAGTCTTGAGACGGCGGATGACGTCGCTCTTACGCCGAATCATCTGTTGCTGGGCACAGTGGATGGCTACAAACCAATCTGCAGTGACGAACTGGACCTGCGCCAGCGATGGCATCAATCTCAGACGTTTGGTGACCAGTTCTGGAAGCGTTGGGTCAAGGAATACGCACCAGTCCTCACGAAGCGCTCAAAATGGTTTGAGAAAACGACTCCAATACAAATCGGGAGTGTCGTCGTCGTCGTTGATGAAAACTTGCCGAGGAACATGTGGCCAAAGGGTCGTATTATCAACACTATCACTGCCAAGGATGGACAGGTCAGACGCGTGACCATTGAAACAAGTAAAGGAACCATGGAGAGACCAGCCACAAAGGT
This sequence comes from Drosophila recens, assembly GCA_037043495.1. Classification (NCBI taxonomy): domain Eukaryota; kingdom Metazoa; phylum Arthropoda; class Insecta; order Diptera; family Drosophilidae; genus Drosophila; species Drosophila recens. Next base: position 214,737 of record JBAMBJ010001389.1, on the reverse strand, counting down.
CGCCGTTCTTGACGTCGGCAAACCATAAGTAAACGATTCCAGAGTAGGATCATTTACGGAGGAGGGAATGTTGCCGCCGATACCAACATATTTGATTTATTTTATAATTTAATTTCATTTAAATTTCATTTCATTTGCTGTATCGATATATTTGAATTGTTAGTCATATCGATAGTTGTTATCTAAGTTTCCATGTATCGAATTAGCTATTATTTGTATCGAACTTGCTCGATAATTGTAAGCGTCACTTGGCCATCAGAAAAGAGGAAAACAACACGAAATATTTTTTAAGCTCTCGCTTCGCTCACTACTTTAAACACCTATTAAATACGTTTGACACCGAAAGTTATAATATAGAATATAATAAACATTGTGTGGCGTTTTTATTGCGTGGAGTTTGAGTAAAAGGTGCTCTAAGAATTCGTTTTCACCCTCATACATGATATTGCCGGTCACAGTCATCTTTATTTTTAAAAAATAATTTAAGTTAATTGATATTTAAAAAAAAAATGAAATAAAACATTAAACAAAACAATAATTGGTTTAATTTTTAAATTATTTTTAAACACAATAAAAATTTTATATTTATCTCACAATTTTAGATTGTTTGCCCACTGTGCATCCATTAAACAATCTCGAGAACCCAAATGCGTTTCGTAAACGGAAACGCCACTAAAAAGCAAGTGTGCAGCAACTCCACTAACTTGGCTAACAACAGAGCAGTTAAGAGAGACAAGGAGAGAGAGAGAGAGGGGGTAAGTGAGTTAGTTAACCAGGCGAATTGAGAGCCCAAAACAAAAGCGCAAACAAAGCTGCTAAGCAAAACAAGCCGCAATAAGATCGCAATGAATGATGATGATGATGAAGATGATAATGATGATGATGATGATGATGATGATCGTGATGATCATGGTAGTAATGATGAACGATGACGTTGCTGTCTTCCAGTTACGACCAAAGCTCTCTGGCTGGAATAATTTGTTTTTTTTTTTTGGTCGAAACTGAAACTTGGCTTGAAAGCGCAATACAAAAATTTCAGTCGTTGTGAGCAACTCGTGCGCGTTGGACGTGTTTTGTTTTTTATGCCCCGCAACTGAAAAACGAGTAAGAAATAAAAAAAAAGGGCAACAACTGCAAAACTGCAACCAACCCGAACCCCCCGAAACGAACAAAACGAACGAGGCAGCAAACGAGACGAGCAACGTGTAAGAGAGAAAAGCAACAACAACAACAACAGCAACAATCACGACAACAACAAGTGCTTAAAAAATAAACCTAAAAACCTAACGAAAAATGCCATAAAAATTATAAAACTTAATCATAAATAAAACGCGTCGTAACTAACATTTAAAGTCTCAACAAAAAGTTGTTTAATTCGGATAAATCTAATGATTTGTCATAGTTATATAGGAAATTTATATTTTAAAAAGAAAATAGTTGTTGAAAGTTTCAACAAAAAGTTCTTTTATTCTATAACGTATAAAACAATTATAATTATTATGATTTAACTTAGTTAAATATAAAATTTATATATAATAAAGAAGATAGTTCTTTAAAGTTTCAACAAAAAGTTCTTGAATTTAGATAACGTCAACAACAATTACAATTATTATGATTTATCATAGTTATATATAAAATTTATATATAAATATGAAAATAGTTGCTTAAAGCTTAAACAAAAATTTTTTTTATTCTGATAACGTAAACAAGAATTTGAATTATTATGATTTTTCATATTTTTATACATTAAAGTTGTATTTAAAAATTTAATTACTATGATTTTTCATAGTTTTCAAAAGTATTATTTATAAAAGAAAATTGTTTTGTTGTCTTGGCCAAAGTCGCAGTTATTTTCATTCCAACACGACTTGCGTGCTGTTCCAATTTCAACCGCCAATTAGAGACATGTATATATATATACACATATATACTTATAACTCATCTCATTCTTCTCTCGATTCATGTTAAACACGTGAACTTCGAGCTGTCGTGTGAACAAAAAATAGAAAAAAAAAAGATACAACGGCATCCAACTAACAACAACAACAACAACAACTACTACTACTACCAAGTTGTCTTGGCCATTCATGGCGGCTAAGCAAATACCAAAAGTCGAGGCGTTGCCTCTACAAATATTTTCAAACGTATTTTGCATATTTTGTTAGTCCATTACGTAATCCATCCCCCCTACTCCTGTTCTGCTAACAACAAAAACCGAAAGTCTTTATTTTTTTTGCTTTGATTTTGTCTGTTGTTTTTTTGTTTTGTTTGCTGCTAAATCGGGTTTTTCAATTGGTTTTAGCTTAGTTTTTCTTAGTTTTTCCCGCTGGCCACATACAGTTGCTTTTAGCGTAATGGTAATTGGCCTTAATGGCTTGTAGTCTGTCTTTTTTTTTTAAGAGCCAAAGTCGAGGGAGTGCAGTAATGAGCAAAAATTAAAAACCCAAACTGAGACAATAGAACACAACACGCTTTGGTGACGTCTAACGGCGCATAAATCAAATGACTGAAGACACAAACTTGGCATTTATACATATATATAAATTTAAGTGTGTGTGTGTGTGTGTGTATTCTTTACTATTTATGCACAGCAATAAATGCTGCCAAAAATAAACGCTCGCGCGGCAACAATTCATAGGAAACGCGTCGTTAATGAACTGTCCAAATTAACTCAAGGCGTGTTCAACTCATACATAAATAACTATAACTGTACAACTATATAGCGGATATAGCATTATCATTCGGCCAGGGACTACTGAAAGCAATAGCAGGCCATTAAATAGTTATTAGACGCATTTTAAGCGCACTTTTAATGAACTTGATTCAAAAGTCTTCGATTAAATAGCTATTAAAAATTAAAAGAAATATTATAAACTTGAAATCGCAGTCATTTAATGTGTATGTACTACACAACATACATACATACATATGTCTAATAAAACCATACCTTTAAATAATAATTAGCAATCATAATCATTATTAATTCGATTATTTTTGTTTAAAAGTCAAACTAATGATTAAATTACGATTATTTTCGGTCTTTCCCAGTTAAAAATCAAAAATAATCTTTTTGAGTATTTCGGATTATTTTTGATTTTTTCTGATTATTTTTGAATAGTTGTAATAAAAATTTTTTTTTTTTTTGTAATCGTAATCATTAAATAATCAAAAATTTTCTAACTGTGAATTATATAATTTCTACGATTATTTCCAAAAATAATCTAATTGATTCGAATCGAAATTTAACAGATATGAATAAAACAAATTAACTAGAAAACAGTCTTAGTTTGAATACTAAATAAGATTAAGTGTAATAAACAGGTTATTAAAATTATGTCATTTTGAGCATGGCCTAAATAAATAAATAAAATTATCAATTAAATTTCTGTTAATTTACATCATGTTAATAGGAGTGAGGAATTGCGGAACAAAAAAAACGACCCGTTCTTATTTTAATAAAGTTTCTCTTAGTGAGAATCTTTATATAATTTTAAATTGCATAAATTTCATTTGCTGAAGTTTTAGAAAATAAAAAATAAATAATACAAAGTTCTTGGAAGTTGCTGCTAAAAAAAAAGACTCTTAAGCTCTTTAACTGTATCTACAGCAGCAATTAGAGTTCTTTTATAACTACATAATTCCATAATTTGGCTTGACAAAGTGTCGTTGCTGACATTGTTTTGGATCACACTATAAAAATCATTCACAATTCAATGGCCAAATCTCATACTTGAAAGCTCGCCCACGTTTAGAACGAGGCGTTGAACCACCAAACAGAACCAACAATAACAACTATATTATATAAAAAAAATATATAAAAAGACAGCTTCGATTCTTATGTGGGTGCTGATGACGATGACGACTGTGTGAATTGTGTAGGAGTTTCGGCAAGGCGAATTTCGGACAGCAAATCGAATTGAAATATGTGTAAAAATGCCAGCAACAACAGCAGTTAAAATATAAGGGGTACCACCTACACATGTGCAAAAAAAAATAAAAGCAAAACTTGGCCAGCCTGATTTAGTGGCTAAATCGAAAAACTAAAATGTATTTTCAACTGCTTACGTAATGTTAAAGGCATGGCCCTAAAATTAAAACAGGGCGTGTATCTTTAGTTTGTATTGTTCGACTGAGTCACGTTAAAGATGTTAACAAACAACAACAACAATGGCAAACAAATGAGGCAACAAGCTAAACACTTTCATTGCCTGTTTGCACTCTTGACCAACTGTGCAAACGTCGCATTGCCTCAAATTGTAGTTAGACTTCAAGCTGTTGTTGGAGTTGAAGTTGAAATTGAAGTTGTAGTTGTTGCTGTTGTTCCCATTCCCATGACCTTGCGGCAAACGGTTGGTTTTTTGTCCCAGTCCCAGTAAATAAAAATAAAATGACTCGATTTAGAACGCGTGCTCATTAAATACGAGCACAACTAACAACTAATTACGGCCAGGTTCATTGCCAATGCCAATTGTCAGATGCCAATTGCCAATTGCAATCTTATGACATCAGCTTCAATCTCACTTCACTTCAGTTCAGTTCATTTAATTTCAGCTCAGTTCAATTTAGTCAGATGTATTGTACATAAATCCCATATGATGGCGACCTTAACGCTTTTTTTTTATTGCATTGTATTTTGTTTTGTTTTTTTTAGCCCAGCCTCTGTTGACCACATTACATGTGGAATGCACTTCCAACTATTTGCAGTCAATCTTAATTTATGCAATGTGCACAACGCCATTTCATCTATCTATTATACCCTGTAAACGGTGCGCGTAATGTGGCTTAATAGTTTGCCTAACTTGGCCAAATATTTATGCATTGCTGGCAGTTAAATATGTTGTTTATTGATAAGCATCAAGTTGCCATCTAAGACTTTCTTAGGCTTTGAAGAGCTGGAGTTTCCAAATTTGTATAATATGTAGGTTTTTATGTATCGATATTATTTTGAAAATTTGTATCTATATTTTAAAATTTGGACAAATAACTTTTAGCTTAATATCTTTTAATTCTATACATATAAATAGCAGTTCAATATGAATTTTTATTAAAAAGACCAAGCTGGAATATATTCAAATAATTTAATTAGGTTTTCATCAGAAGTTTTAAGAAGGGAAATAAATAAAAAAAAATTTTCAATGTTAAAGTAACAAAAATGAACAGTTAAATTATATACATTTATAATTTTAAAATTTAATTCTGAAATGATAAAAAGAAAGTGATGAAAATCTAGCGAGCATTTTAAAATCAAATTTATAATTGAAATAACATTTGTTTTCCGGAGAAGAAGTAGAAGAAGAGTAGCTAATATCTAAGTTACAGGGTATAGTTTGGTCTTATTAAGCTATTTTGTACATATTTTATAATTATTTTTGAATAAACTATTCAATTTTCAATTCAATTACAATATATTCAATTTAAAAACAAAATAAAAAAAGATAACAACCTGCTTTCATTTAGATCTAAAGCACAGAAAGTACAAAGTAGTATCCAAGTACAGGGTATCATCTAGTCAATTGCTATTAACACAAACATTCTGACTTGTTTTCAAACACAACTGCGCGCTCAAATTGTCGCTGGAAGATGATGGAAGTGATGTCATCATCAAAAAAATAAAGTGTTTCTCAATAAGCGCAATAAAACAATTTTTGGGTATTTGAAATGTGATGCGCAAGATGATATATGTATCTATAAATTAATATATATATAAGCTTTAACCGGATTTCCGATAATTAAGGCCTTTGCACTTTTTGACGCCTCGTTGTCATGTGCCAAAATGCAAATGTTGTTGGTCAACCGAGGGAAATAAATGAGAGAGGGAGTGGAAAACCGCTAACAAGACCGCAATGTTGTTTTTTGGCAATGTTTGCTAATCGATATATCAAGCAGCCAATTAGCGTGTTGCAAGTGGCTTTCAATTTGTCGCAATAACAAACAAACAAACAGGCAAAAAATGCGATAAAAGAAAATAACTAAATTCCTGTGGTAAAAGTAAGTGAAATTGTCAATGGCACAGAGACAACAATTGCAGCAATTGTCTGGCATTTCATTGCTGAAAAGAGAGTGAAGTTGTCAGCTTCCCACATTTAGTTGAAGTGCGTTGAATACAGAGAGATAGAGACACCCACCCAAAAGGTGGCCAAGTCGGTTTTAGCCAAAACAATTGTCTATCGTATGTTGGTTGGTTGTAAGCAGAAACCTTGACGGCCTTCTAAAGTCGCTCATTATTGTTGTTGTTGTTGTTGTTGTGAAAGACTTACAGTTTCCTACGCTCTGCTCTAACAACAACCACACACATTATACACATATCTACGCTGCTGGGAAATATAATAGAAACATTCCCTTTTTTTTTTTTTTAAATTGCTCGTAAAAATATTTTTTTTAGTTTCATATAAAATTTGTATGAAAATATTATCAATAATTTGTTTGAAATATCAAAATGCCTAGTTTCTATTATTTTCTCCAGCACAGTGTGTATTTTCTTTCTTGTTAGTTTTTATTTCTTTTTTTTTAACTCTGCCCACCGCATTGAGATCGCAAAGTTTGTGTTTTTTTTTTTTTTTGGTTTTGTTGCGGCAAAATTCCAAACTAAGTGAATTTTGTTTTTGTATTTTATTTTTACATTATTTTTATTATCAGAGAGTCTCTTTTTTTCAATTTTCCTTTGGGCTCGCTTCGTTTTGGCTTGGAACGAACGTTGGAAACCAGTTTTTCTATAGCCAGATTCGGAATCGCATGCCCACATTTTAGTTGTTGTTGTTGTTGTTCGAGTCGAGCTTAAAAAGCTCTGGGCATGACGTCATTGATTTTGCACTCAGCAGTTAGCTGGCTGTTTGTTTTGGCCCAAAGCAAGTGGCTAAAAAGTGGCTGCCACTCAGTTTGCATTGGGCAATGATCGCGTGCGTTTCGGAAATCGACAAATATCAAAAATCAAATACTAAATCGCGTTAAAACAACTTTAAAGAATATTTTTATAAATAATTTTTGTGTGTCTTTCGACAGTCATTATAAAAAAAGTATAAAGTGTAAAATAAATAAAAATTTAAAAACATGAAACAATTGTTAGTCAAAGCTGCATGAAACTGTGGAATACTAAACGGCAAGTGAAGTGACAATGGACGTCAAAGATATCAAGGGCGCCAAGGTGACGCACGCGGGTTTGCTGAAGCACAACACAGATGGCAGCACCGAGACCCAGAAGATCACGCACGCCGGCCTGGTGGCCCGGAGTCCCGAGGGCACCGCTGCCAAGGGCATGAACATACGCGGCAATGAGGATCTCTGGGTCGAAATCCAGGCGAACACATTTCGCAACTGGGTCAACGAGCATTTAAGGGAAACGGGCATGCAGGTGAGTGCGAAATCAACACGGAAGCAGATTGGCAACTCTACTATAGGTAGGGTTGAGCTTACATAACGATCGATCGATCAAGCGAGACGATCGAGCAAATAACAATACGACGCTTCGTTACTCAGTCAATCAGTCAATGGGTCGGGCATGTCAATACGAGTACTAAAAAGAGAATAGAACTATCAATTACACGCACGTATTGTACCACGTAAATACAGTGCGTCAGGTAGTTAATTTGACAGACAGTAAGCGCATATATACTTAATTTTATTTTGCATTTATATTATTTTTTTTAGTTTAAAATTTATATCAATAAGTTTTTCCCCCGATTACACCAAATACAATTTTTTAAAATATAAATAATACATATATAAAATAAATAAATAAATAAAATAAAAAGGAAAAAATTAAAAACTATTTGTGTTTTTTCATCAAAAAATTCAACTTTTATACTAAAAAAACTAAATTTTTTAATTTTTTCATATACATTATTTTTATTTCATTCAAACAAATTTCTCATAATTTTTTTTTTTAAATAAAATATTGTATAATTATTCTTTTTTCATGTTTAATCTTATCTTATATTTTTCTCAGCGCAAATTAAAAGAAAGGTAGCGAGAAACATTGGTTGAAACTATTTTTTCTTTAAATAAAATTAAATATGTTCAATTTTAATTAAATAAAGTAGTTTTTTTAAAGTAGCAAAAATACAACATTTTTATTATATTGTTTTTAAAAATTATTTTTTTATTAATTTTTTTGTTATTTTATTAGTTGCTCAAGATTATTATAATAATTAAAAAACACAAGAATTCATGAGTTTCACTAACTGAAACTGCTTTTTTCTTAAAAAAATTAAATTAAGTATTCAGTATTGTTTTTTTGTCAATATAATTACTTAATATACTGTACACTACGAGTAGAGCATTAGATCAGCATGTTTAGAGGTTCGAGCAGGGCCTGGGAAAATTCCAAACGGCATTTCCACGCTTCAACAGGTGGCTGCTTTTATCACTTTTCCGGATTGGATATTAACTGTGTGTGTGTGTGTGTGCGTGTTCTTTCATGTACTAAAGTTGGCCTTAAATGGTCTCACACCACCCCGATTTGCAGTCATATGTTAAGACAATAACTCGACTCATAAGTCGCCCACACAGGCAAACACACGGCGTATACGCAACGCCCACGATGATTTCAATGGCACTTGAAGGCGATACTCAATTTATAGATATGTATATAAATATATATAAGCGTCGGTCAATAATTACAATTACATGCTGTGATTTTCGATTGCATTGCATTTTGTCAATTTTTGAAAGCCAGACTCGAGCTGAGTTGATTTTCGAATCGCCTTTACGGATTTTTCTCACACGAAACTGGCCTGGCCATATTTGGGCGCTTGAATGCCAAGGTCGCCAAACGCAGCTCACAAAATTAAAATGAAATATAAATATATATACAGAGAGAAACAAAAGCAGCCTCAGCTGAAGCTCATTTACTGACAGACAGATTTTATTTCTGTTCAAGTTTTATGCATAAATTTTTGACAACAAACAAAAAAAAGTAAAAGATGACACAGGGAGCTGGAGGCAAGGTCGTAAAAGGTCTCGAAAATGGGCAGAGTTCGTATAGTAAATAAATGTATGCATGTCGAGTCAAGTTGTAAACAGCGCTAATTGAGCACCAAACCAATGATATTATACGAATATAACCCGATTGCTAAATTTAGGTCAAAATGCCAAATTGAGAGTGCCAAGTGTGCAATTTAAATTCTAGCTTATGCGTATTATGGCTAATGAAATTGCAATCGACATTGTGTGACATATTTGCAGGCAAAAAACGAGTAAGGAAAGTAGCATAAGCTTAATTTGATACCAGTCCAATGCTCTACCATTGAATTTTAAATTTAACTATGCACAGCATGCAGTTTATATATGTGACAGCTCATTTGATATTATGTCAACTTAAAGCAGTCGACAAAATATTATTTAGTAATTAGAAAACATTTACAATTCAATTTTTAATTAATAAATAAATGACTGTAACAAAAAATACAATTTATAGCTAAAAAGATGAAAAAAACAATTTGAAAATGAGGTCTTTTTGTGTTTGAACACATTTTTTTATTATTAAATATTTTAATTAGCTTCCATAATAATTTTTTATTTCTCAATTTTTTTAAAACTGATTTGAACTAATTTAAAATTCGTTTAAAATATGTTTATATATATAATCTTCCAACTTATAAGATCTTTTTTTTTTTATTTTTAAATTTTTTTTTTATTTTTAAAATATACATATTTTTAAATATTATAAGGGCATAAAAATCGAAGTTTTAAATTGTGAATAGAATAAATATTCCAAATATGCATTCATGATCTTTTTTTAAAATTTACCATAGCAAATTAAGCGTCTATTTTGAATAAAGCAATTGTAAGAAATAAACATATTTTTCTATTACTTACTTACATTTGTGTACTTTTCTATTTCTATACATACTCGTAAATAAACATACATTGTATACATATTGTGTACATTTAATATATATTTACGCTTGTAGGAATTTCGCACATTATTTTGACACATTGTTATGACAAAGGCATCTATTGTGAATGAGACAACTGTTAGAACTACACAAAATCCCCTAGTTATGTGTATTTCTATTTCAACATATGCGATTCTTATAAGATACGAATTTCGTGATTGCTACAGACAATTGGAATTTATGAGGGAGGACACATAACTGTGCAGACATATCATAAAGAAGTCAAGAGACTGGCAAATTTAAAGGTTATATATATATACAACAACAATAACAACACGCCCCCAACTGTATCTGCTTCTTATATGGGAAGATAGGCAAAAACAACAACAACAACAGCAACAGCAAACTACAATGTGCGAGTTTTTTATGAGCATCAAGTGAATATTTTCTATGGACACGAACAGTAAGAAAAAAAAAACAAACAGCAAAAGACACGCGATTTTGTGTTGCCGGCTTTTGCTGACAGCTCCAAGATAAAAAGCTTTATGTCAAATGCTCAAATTGCCAAGACGCAGGCGGAGAAAGCCAAGCCTCCAATGTTCCAGCTCCAACTCCGACTACGACTCCAACTCCAGCTCCAACTCTAGCTCCAAGTCCGTGTGAGAGTGTTGGCCAAGTCACTTGCCAATTCACGCTTCACCTTCGCACGCTATACGCCCCAAAAGTGGGCCACAAATAGCGGTCTCCTCTTCTTTCTGTTGTTGTTGTTGTTGTTGTTATACTCTTTCTTTAGGGTATTTTAAAATGATCATAAAATAATTGAGCATATAGTTAAGAAAGTTAAGAAAGTTTCAAGGAACTTTAAATAAATAGCTGTAATAAATATTACTTACAATAGTTACATAAATACCATATTAAATTTTCTAATTTTATTAGGTAACACATTTTAAAAAATATATATCATATAGTTGTCATGGAAACAATCGGTTGAAAATTGTGATGATGTTCGATTAACACTTTTGAGATATAAAATATCCTATTTAGGCCAATTTTTTCAATGTCCAAATAATAATAACTATTAAAAAGAAAAATTTACGTAAAATGTATAGATGCATATAAATGTATCTGTTGAATAAACTTATATTTATTTATTAATTTATTTATTTAATGTCAACTAAGTGCAGTTGACCAATTGAGTAAAAATTAAAGTATAGTTTATTAAAATAAAAATTAATTTCAATATTTATAATTATATTAAAAATTAAACTGAAACTTATGCACACTATGTAAACTTATGTACATTGAAAAAACGGCCCTTAAACATTCAAGTTATGAATTTGAACTCAAATCGTACCTAAATCGTAAAACACAATAATTTTCATAATTGTCAATATTTATGTGTTCATTTTTTTATCTATCTATCTTATCTTATTTATTTTTATTTATTTATTTAATTAACGTCGACTAAAAACAGCCAGCAGAGAGAATTTATTTTCTTATATTATTAGAATTTAAATTGAATTAAAACAAAAGAAAGTGATCTTTACAACTTAATTATGTTTAAAACAATTTTAAATCATTGCTGACAAAACATATAAAGTAATTTAATTAAATTAAATTAAATTAAATTAGCAAAGTTACTCATCTGAAAAGTTGTTTGTTATATGTATCTGTAGGGCTTTAAATATTCGGCGTGTCGAAGTATTATTTTCTTACTTGTTGCTTTGTTGTTATTATTGTAGTCTTGTTGTTGATTGTCCATTATGAAAGTTGGCTAAGTTGGCTGACAAGCAGCAGAAATGTCGGCACATTAGGGAAACATGCATAGTTGGAACCCAGACAATGCTAATTAAGGGCCATTGAAAGCTGCCTCCGATCAAAATAACAGACAAAACAAATTGAAAATAAATAATTACAATTTCAATTTCTTTTTCTTTTTCGCAGGTGCACGATTGGGCGACGGACTTTTGCGATGGCACCTGTCTCTGCGCCCTGGTCGAGAATCTGCAGACCCGTCCACTGAAGCCGTCCTGGAATCGTCGGCCGGCGAATCAGCATCATTATCTGGAGAACGCCACGACGGCCTTGAAGTCGATTGAGGCCGATCACATCAAGCTGGTGAATATTGGCAATGTCGATATTGTTAATGGCAATGTCAAGTTGATTCTGGGCCTGATCTGGTCGCTGATTGTGCGCTATCAAATTGGACGCAGCAAATTCCCGCCGAGGAAACTCATGTTGGCCTGGCTGCAGGCGGCGTTGCCAGACTGCAAGATCAACAACCTGACCACCGATTGGAACAGCGGCGTCAATCTGGCCGCACTTCTCGACTACTGCCAGCCGGGTCTGTTTCCCCACTGGCGCAGTCTCGATCCTAGTCAGAGTGTGCGGAACTGCACCAATGCCATGAATCTGGCGCAGCGCGAGTTCAATGTGCCCAAGGTGCTGGAGCCAGAGTATCTGGCATCGCCCTGGCTGGACGAGCTGTCCGGCATGACCTATTTGTCGTACTTCATGAAGCCCGGCGGACCTGGCTACAATGCCACCATGCGCTGGGTCAACACACAGGTCAAGGATCCCGTCAAGAACTTTACGGTGAGTCGACAAAAATAATATAAGAAATTTAAAATTTACCTTGATAAAAAGAAAATTAAAGTGACTGTCATTTTGACATTTAAAATATTTTAAAAAATTATAAAACTAAAAATTAATTTTTTTTCCGAAACAATTTAAAAAAATAAAAAAAAAGTTGTCGTTTCTATAATTTTTTTTATCATTGTAATTAATTACAGCTTGTTAACGTTAACATCCACTTTACAGCCATTAAACATTCCTTTAACATGCGTCACTTTCGAGCATTGTAATGAGACTTTTAATTTTCGTAGAATTCCCCTTGTTGCTATAATTGCTTTGTAATTTGTTGCTTGGAACAATTTAATTAGTAATACTAAATAAGCTCACTCCCTTACTCGCTTGAAAAAAATTTCAAAGATTTTGCAAAAATTATCAGACTTCACAAGGGTCCACAAAAACTTCAGACTGTCATAACTAACTATATAAAAACTGAACCTATTTCAATGTGGAATGTAATTTTGCATATATTATTATATTTTTTTTTAATGAAAATTTTTTTAATTTGGATAAATACGAATTTCAAAAACTATTCCGACACTGACAGCATGCTCAATTTTAATTGCGCACTTTTAAAGGAATTTAATTTTAGATCGATGTGTCTGTTAATTTTATTAGCCAAAAAAAGCATCTTGACAAATTGTATATTTATTAATCAGCTTAAAAATGACAAGCACGTAATGATTAATGAATGCTGATGATGATTCGATCTAAACATGTCATAACCAAATAATTTAAAGCAAAATAGCAAAGTTATATAAATAAATTTGAAAAACGTAAAATTACCACGAATTCTTTTAAATTAATCTAATATTTTGTAGGATTGCGTGTATTTTAAACTTTGGCATAATGTAAATGATTTAAAATTTGTTTATAAGATTTAATTAAATTAATCTAATAGTTTGTAGAACTGATTGTATTTTAATTTTTGGCATAATGTGAAAGATTTAAATTCGTTTAAGAGTTTTCCGTATACATACATAATATTAATATAAATTTGTTTGTAATTGTATCTAATTAATATTAATTGATCTAATGCATTGCAGAGCGATTGGAACGATGGCCGCGTGTTCTGCGAAATCATCAAGGGACTGGGCGGTCCGGCCCCGGCGCCGGACAAGCTCAGCACGGATCCGTTCCACTACGAGAACAACATTCGCAAGGCCGTCGATGCGGGCGCCAAATTGGGCGTGCAGCCGATACTGACGCCCAAGGACATGGCCAATCCGGAAGTGGAGCACTTGGGCATCATGGCGTATGCGGCGCACTTGCAGTGGGTGCCGCCGCGTCCCCCGCTCTCCGACCTGGTCAACGTGTACTTGGAGAGCACATCCGGTCGTGTGGGCGAACCGGTAAGTAGAGAGAGAGGGAGGGAGAGGGAGAGGGAGAGAGAGGAAGTGAATTAATATTAAATAAACATTTCACACGCAGACGCATTTCCGCATCGACGTCCTGTCCAGGGACATCAGCCTGAGCTCCGTGCGCTGTCACGTGCTGCCGCCATCCGGACAGCATCCCGGCCAGCCCGTTCGCCTCAATCCGCATGGCGAAGGTGTCTTCATACCCGAGCGTTATGGCATGCACGAGATTGTGGTGGAAATCGGCGAGGATTCGCTGGGCGGACACTTCTTTCGGGTGCTGCCGCGGCTCATGCAGGTGGCGCCACCTGGCATGGCGCCCTGTGCCCTCGGCAGTCTCGTCGAGGTGCTGGTGAACGCCACGGGCGCGCCCAAGACGGAGGACATTCTGGTCACGGCGGTGTCGCCCACGGGCATCTCCCACAACTGTCCGCTGAAGAAGATCGACGAGGGACACAGTGCCATATTCAAGCCGGACGAGGCGGGCATCTGGGAGATCGCCATCACGTACCAGGGCCGTCACATCCAGGGCGGCCCCTTCACCTGTGCCGTCTTCGACGCCTCGGGCGTCTCGGTCCACGGCCTGGACGGTGCGATGCCGCTGCGTGCGCACACCTTCGAGGTGGACGCCCGTGGCGTCGGCGTCACGGGGGAACTGCACGTGGACATTGTGCACGACAAGCACTCGCTGGTCTGCTCCCTGGAGAAGATCGTGGAGAACAAGTACCGCGTGACGTTCATGCCCCGCCAGAACGGCAAGTACCGCGTCTACATCTACTTCAATGGCTACGACGTCAAGGGATCGCCCTTCATGTGAGTGATCCAAGAGAAGCTACACATGTCTGCCATGTTTCTTATCCCATTCTGAATACAAATGTCGCAAAATATTACTCAGAATGCGGGTATTCGGATAAAAACATTAGGAATTTAAAATAACAATTTAAAATTTAGGAATCGAAAAAGACGAATCCGGAATTAGTAGCTCAGTTATAGGAATCCAGAATTAGGAAGACAAAAATTGGGAAAGCAAAAATTGGGAAGTCATAAATTGTGAAAACAAAAATTAGAAAGAGGAGAAATCAAGAATATTTTATTAAAAATCGCTGGATTTTTTAGTAAACAATTTTTGAGTTCGGCTTTTTCCTATTTATTAGCAAAATGACAATATTTGTCAAACCATCTATTTCAAAATCAGGACTTCGATTGCCAGCGCTTTTGATATTTATTCGAACCATTTATTTCAAAATCTACATGCTTATATTGTGTGCCACCTTATATACAAAATCAACAATTTTTCATCTTTGAGTCTATCTACAAAAACAGGAAAACCAAAGATACTTTGCCAATTTTTTTTTCAAATTTTTTTTTTCCTAATTTTTGTACTTTTTTAAAATTCCCTAAAAAAGTTTCGAAATGTCGAAAAATATTACTCAGAATACGAAAATTCGGGAAAAGAAATTAGAAACCCAAAATTAGGAATCAAATAATTAGGAATTCAAAGTTACGAATCCAAAATTAGGAATCCAAAATTGGAAAGACAAAAATTTGGAAAACAAAAACTAGGAAAACAAAAATTTAAAAAAAAAAGCCGAAATCAAAAATATTTTATTAAACATCGCGTATGGGGTACCCCCTTAGCCAATCCGTATCTAATCTGTATCTTTTCCCGTAGCATGCGCGTCGGCACCAAGGGGCGTTCGGGTAAGACCCGCAGCAGTCCGTTGCACGAGAGCAAACATCGCTCCGAGAGTCCCTCGATGCACTTCATCTCGACGACGAATGCCAGGCACAACGATTATCGCAATGCGTCTCTGTCCCGGCACAATACGGCGGAGCGAACGAACAGTTATTCGCCGCAGTATTCGCCCAAGCTCGACACAACCGATTATCACAGCTCCAGTTCCAGATATTACAAAAGAGAGAGCGAGGTAAGTTTGAAAAGGTTGTGGCTTAACTCTCATCCAGTATTGCACGCGGCACGGGGCTTTTATGTTAATGCTTTGCACCACTCAAACCACCCAAAACCACATCAAAATTGTCCACAATTTGGCTAACTTCACATCCAAAAAACAAAAAACATCCCCGCCCTTGACACACACTCAAAATTCGCCTTCGACAGGAGAACCACGCGTCGTCCCCAACACCACCGAGTGGTTCTTCGCCCACCGTCAAGTATTTGAACTCTGCCGATCTGTACACGGAAACGGGACGTCGTGACTCGAAAGCCTCGAACAGCAGCTCGACCAAGAATGATTATTACTACGACAAGGAGAACGAACTCTACAGTCAACGACGCGTGACCACGAAACCCAAATTGGCAGCACCGCGCGAGGAGCGGGAAATGATCAACAGCCAGAACCACAGCCAGAGTAACCACCAGAGTAGCTATCAACGCCATCACCAACAGCTGACGAGCTCACTAAGCCCAATTCCTAGTCCCACACTGAATGTAACTAAATTTTGTTTGATTCGTTTACAAAACTAAAATAATTGCTACAACTCTGTTTCTAATTATGTGTTTAAAATTGACTTTAAAGCAATATCTAATCAATTTTATTTAATAATCTCCATTTTGTAGACGCGCTCTAGTGAAATGCATTCTCATAGTCCGTTGACCATCAAGACATCGAATCAGTTTGAGAGCTCCACGCGCAACGTTACAAACAGCCCTCGCCACGCCTCCGCGTCGCCGGTGCAGCGTTATTCGCCCAACAGTGCCTACATTTCGACAGCCACACATCGCATTGGGAGTCCGGTGACCAACACCCTCAACAAGGTATACAAATGTCAAGGATTATCATTATTATATTTGTACTTGAACTCAAAGAGCTAGATCTATGAAAAGTAGTATAACTGAGATATTTTATACCAACAAGGTATACAAATGTCAAGGAATATCATTATTATACTTGTAAAAGATCATTATTATTTAGTGTCTATAAAGTATATCTGTCTCAAAGACTCAAAGAGCTAGATCTATGAAATGTTGTATTACTGAGCTATTTATATTTTATTTTATAGTAGAGTAAGAGCTACCAAATGTTAGACTCAAAGAGCTGGGGCTAATAAATGTGACGCAAAAAGAGCTAGAACTACTAAAATTAGAACTACGTCAACTCAAAGAGCTAGATCTATGAAATGTAGTATAACTGAGCTATTTTAAATTTTATTTTATAATGGGATAGAATGTTAATAGATCTATAACAAATGTGACGCAGAAAGAGCTAGATCTAAAAAAATTAAAACGATTTCTGAGCTAAAGTATTGGCTTTCCCTTTTCCGCCTTAAAATAATGAAATATTCTATTTAAAAGCAATTAAAAAACCTTAAAGCCTTGAGTTTTGGCAATTAAAAATTAAAATTAAAACTAAATTTAATATTGCGATTGTTTAATGACCAAAACAAATTATTTAAGATACAATTTTACGTATTAGAGTTAAGTAAAGTCAAATGAAATGATCTTTCTATAAGAACATACATTTTTCTTTAAAAATTGCAAGGAATTTTCGAATATTATTAATAATAATATTTTAATTTCTAGAACGGCTACGAATCATCGCGCACTGTGGAAAAGTCATCGACTTACAAGTCCACCTCGAACTATGTGACGGATTCCAATGTGCGAGCGAGTCCCTCGCTGTATGGAACCACGGAGAGATTGCGTCGAATTGGATCGCCGGAGCCGCGAATCGATCACTCGTCGAATGTGCGTGTGTCCACGATGAAGCCGGCCTCGGCACGCCGGGATAGCTGGGACGTGATCAATAAGACGAAGCACATGCTCTCGCACAATTCGCTGGAGTCCTTGGCGAACATGACGGAGACGCAGCTGAGCACGGAATTGAACTACGCACGGCCCGATCTGGACAACGAGACACACCGCAATACACAGTACAACAAGTTTGCGTTGCACAAGCAACAGCAGCAACAACAACTACAGCAACAACAACAGCAACAACAATCGGACTACCGACGAGATTCCCCCGACGATGTGGATCGCTACAAGTAATCCTCTCTATATTAAACAAAATCTAACCCAAAATCGCCCTTGAAAGTTAAAAAGGCTCAGTGAAAAATTGTAAAAATAAAACCTAAACATTTTACATATCAAAAATAAATCTATATAAAAGAGCACTTCTCAAGGTAAAAGTCTAGTGACGAAAACATTCTCATGCCCAAAATTTTCTGTTATTCAATTTTGTGACGAATAATATTTAGTTTTACACATAAATTATTAAAAAAAAAATGTGTCGTTCGGTACATTGCGCTAAATTCTTCATACCTAATAAATATACCTTTTTTGGTCAGTGCCGAGTGAAAAAAATTTTGTTTTTAATAATTTATTTGTTAAACTTAATAACATTCGTCACAAAATTGGATATGAGAAATTTTGGGACATGAAAATGTTTTCGTCACTAGACTTAGGAAGAGGTTTTTTATAAGATAGAATTTTTGGAAAAAGTTATTAGAAATTTTACAATGAAACTGTAATATTACAAAAGTTTGTAAAAATATACTTACGTCAGTACCATGGCCAAGATAATAATGAGAATAGTTCTAACACATCGAAAATAAATCTATCAAGTACATCCACCAATGTCTCTAGTCAGTTACTAATGCAACTTTGTCTTTTTGCAGACCCAGTGCCATCACAGTCAAGTCACACTCGAACAACACGTATACGGACCGATCTGGCGGCTATACCAAGACCGTCAAGGAGTCCAGCGAGCATGTGGTCACGGAGAGCAATGGACACAGTCCACAGACGGGAACGGGAACGGGAACTGGCTATGGCTACAGTTCCCTCTCCCGTTTCCGACCCATCGAGGGCAATGCGAGCGGTGCTAAGGCCATACGTGTCCAGGATATACCCAACGGATCCATTGGCAGACCCGTTGAATTTGAAATCGATGGCTCCAAGGCAGGTTCCGGCAATCTGGAAATTCTTGTTAATGGCGGACGTGTCACATCATCGGTTCGCTCTTTGGGCGGACAACGATTCATTGCCAGCTTTACGCCCCACGAACATGGAACACACACCGTTCAGATCACCTTTAATGGAGAAACGGTACCAGGTAAGTCGCCTCAAAAGCAGGAAATCAAATGTGATGCTTAATCCAATGGATTGTGGGTGTCTTCAAGACCTTATAAGGGGACACCATAAAGTACGGCATTCTTTAGGTCTACTCTAGACTAAATTGGGCATGACGGGTTGAGATCTTCAGTTGTTTATGCTAGAGAGATTAATATAAATTCAGATTTGTAAGATTAGACAGCTGTGAATAAGTTGTAAGCGCTTCATTTATCAATCGATAAATGAACACTAGATTACTTCACAAATTCGTTACATTATCAACACACGCCAGACACTGTGCGGCGAATTCATGAACCACGCTCAAGACAGAGAGTAAGAGAGAGCGAGAACGTTAACAATGCACTCGCTTGTCTTCGCTCACACTCATGCTGTTCATGCGGTACACTTGTTGCTGCGCTCACCTGCGCTCTCTGAAATGTGCTCTCTCATCATTGCGCTCTCTTTTACGCTCTGTGCTGGCAGAGCGCTGCCTTTGAGCGCGACCTGCTGGACAAGTTTTTGGGTGTTGCGGCCGAGAGACGCGTTGGCAGCGATCAGTCACCGCTCGCGTTCGAAACGAAACTGACACGTCGACGGAGTCGCAGTTCGATATCCGCGAATCGCCAACGGTTAAAGCCAAGAAAATTGTACAACTAATAAAAAGAGAGAGAAAGAGCATAGAAATATTTAATGTGTTTTGTGCAAAATGTAAAAGAATTGTTTGTAATCAAACAGAAACGACAAAAAGAACAAAATTGTTCAAAGTTTAAAGCTGAAAATCCAAAATTCCAAATTCAAAAAAACACAGAGAGCTCAATTGTTTTTTGTGGAATGTGAAGCGAATCGAAAAGATTTTTTGTGTGAGATTTCTATGGCTAAAGAAATATGCTAATATCCAAATGCGGACGTCGTGTTCCCGTTGCCAACAACAACAACAACAAAGTTGCGCTCAACGCATTTGGATCTCATATTGTTGTTGTTGTTTTTGTCTGTCTATGTGTGTGTGTATATGTGTGTATGTGTGTGTGTGGGGCGCGCGCTACGAAAGAAATAAAAATATATAAAAACCAGTTTAATGAACCTTTAAACTGAAATATTTTCAATGGGACTCGACAGCTGGCTTTTGATTTTTGATTTTGGCTTAAAGGTTTTTTGAGAGCTCAGCTTAAAGCAACTCAACTTTGGGAAAAAGTGTCGCCAATGCGCGATTTTCCATTTTCCATTTTCATGCGGCAGCCATTTTGTGTTTGCTTAGGAGCTTGCAACATGCCGCAATTTAGCGTATTTATTGGCCAAGTTAAAGGCCCCCGTATGGCAACAATCAAGCGACAGGCGCGCACACAGTTCAAACACAGATACACACACATAAACACACACACACACACACACACACACACATACACAGAGAGAGAAGGGAAGTGGTCTGCATTTTTTTTTTATCCGTTTGCGTTGCAATTTTCAATCTGCTGTCGTCGCTTGGTTTTTCCAATGTTTTTCTTTTTACTTTCAAACCCAGTAGCACATAGAGTACAAAGGCTTATGAGTTTGTGACAATGTCTGTGCGTAAAAATATTTAGTTTTCAAAAACTATAAAAGTTTAAGCATTCAAATTTAAGAAGAATTTTCTTAAATTTTTTTTAAAATTATGTCACTTGATGCAAATTAGTATCGTTTCAAAACTGTAGTTTCAAAACGAAAGTCTTAAAATTTGGTACACGAAATGTTTATTATTTTACGGAGGCTTGATCAAAATTGTATATCGATCAATGAATAAAGAGAGAAGATAATTAAGATAGAAATACTAAAAGCTTAAGGAATTTTTTCTTTTTGCATTATAAATTTTAATTCTAGCACAAGTTTTTGTATTTTTATACCCGTTACTTAATTTTAAATGTATTTGTAGTTGAATTCTATCGTGGTTTAACGGATAAAGCATTCATCCTTGAAATCAAATCCAGAAAGAATTGTCAGTTCTTAAAATATTTTTTATAAACAGAAATATTATTTGTTGTTCTTTTTTTCATAATTTTTTTTTTGTAATTTTTAAATATTTTATACAAAAATAAGTATATTTTTATTTATTTTTTCTGATTTAATTTTTTCGTTTTGTTTTATTTTTAATGTTTTTTGTAGAAAAAAAAATATTTTTATATTTTTATTTTTTTCATTTTTTTATAACTTTTTATTTTTGTTGTTTGAATCGAGCTGGGCATCTAACAGTCGAGCATCTGCACTCAGTTGATATCTGTTTCGTTTTTTTTGTTCGTGTTTTGTATATGGTTCAAGGCGCACTTGTTGCATGCCTTTGTTTGTCTCCACTGCATGAGGAGGTGGAGAGGGAGGAGGAGGAGGAGGAGGAGGAAGTGGCACGCCCTATGACAAAGCCACATCAGATACTCGTACGCGGCAGCTTGAAACCCGTTGGGATAGGTTGTCAGCCTGGTTGCACATACACAACCACACACACACCACACACACACACGAAAAGATAGAGATACAGGTAGCGAGATAAAGTTGCAGGTAGTACTCATATACACGTACATTGTACACTGTACTACAACTGTTGTGACAAGGGCGTATCTCAGGTATTTTTCAGTCTCCGTCTCAGATCAGTCACAGCAGATTGCAATTTCAACTTCTCTCTTGACGTGGCTTGACGACCACTTACTTTCCCAAAGTCTTGACACAACCAACAACAACAACAACAAATATTTGAGCCAACATTTCGTTTTCATTTTTCAGTGTTGTTTTTGTTGCCTGTTTAATGAGCTTCTGCCACACCTCTCTTTTGGCCTGGCCAGCAGTAAACTGTAAACAGTAAACAGCGCGCTGAGCTGAGCTGAGCTTTTACTCGCTTTGCTTTTGGCCATTTCCGTTGCCAACATATTGGCATACATACATGCCCAAAACAACACAAAAATTCCCCTCACTTCCCTTTTTCTTTTTCTCAGCTTTGCATTCTGTGATTTTTTTATGAGCCAAACATTCAAAGTGAAATTTTTTGATTTGGGCAACTGGTTTGAAGCATTTAAAAAACAAATGATAAGCTACTAAAAAACGTCGGAAAATATTAAGTGAAAAATCGTGCGCGTTTCGTGACTTTGTAGAATAATTTCGACAACAATAAATTTGGTGTTTTAAATTGTTTTTTATCTTTTGGTTGAAATTCGCTTAGCAGCATTTAAAATCAGAAAAAGAGAGAAATTAATATAAATAATAAAAATAATAATAATAATAATTACAACAAGTATTATTAAATAAATAACAAGGCGCTGACATAATCGCAGCGAGTTAAACAACGTTGATTTTTTTATCAACTGATTTCAAGTTCAGACGTGCCGCCGACAACAATTGTGAATTGATATACAAAAGAAAAAGGTCCAATCTCGCGTTTTCAGCTATCAACAACGACATCGACAGCAACTACAACAAATATCTTGCACTGCCCCCCATCGACAACAACAACAACAACACGCAACAATAATAATAACAATAATAACGCTACCAACGCCAACAAACGCATCGTCAGCAGCTTGAAAAACAGACGCCACAAAACGTAAATCTTCGTTCACAAAAATCGAATAAAAACAATTTAATATTTATGTACAGTGGGACCTCTATATAAAGCACTTCTGCAAATCTCTAACAATCTTTAAATTATTTGTGAAACTTTAGTTTATTTGCTGAAAGATTTGTTAGGATTTTGAATTTTTTGATTTAATATAAATCATTTTTTTAAATGAGTACAAATTCATTATTAATATTTAAAATTTATTTATTTACTGCATAAGAATCCAAATAGTAAATAATTTTGTTGATATCTGAAAAAATAATTGGCAACAAATTTTTGAGAAAAATTTCCGTACGATTAACTTTATATTTTTACTAAGAAAAAATTTGTAGAAATTGGATAAAATTACAAATTTATTAAGTGTATTTTTTAATTGTTTTAAGAAGCATAAAAAAATTTTTTTATGAATTTGTTTACTGCATAAAATAAATTTTTTATCAGTTACCTGGAACTTAAATCACATTTGAAATAATTGATATTTGCAATTTAGAAAATATATGTTTGAAAAAATGACACACCTCTTTTTTTTTAAATAATAATTGTTATCAAAGTATCTACAAATTTATTAAACTCACTTTAGTTGTTGATATTGTTTGACTTTAAGGTCAACTGTTTTTCTTAGCTAGGCTCCACTGTAGCTGTAACGGTGGCTGTCAGACAATTCTGACTTTGAATTTTTGTTGCTGCGGCGGCAGCTGTTGGCCATCTAACGGTTGCATGCCGCAGTCACGTAACCGATTTGGATATACGCACACACATACAATCACACACACACACACACACACACACACACGCAGACTTGAACATATGCATATTGAATAACAGCATTCTATTTGTAACTGCACTTGTTCTACGGTCGCATGCCGGAAAAGTTGATCGCTGCCAGCGTCAACAACTTGCCACTTGCCACTTACCGCTTATCAAGACAATCCGGCCAAGAAAACCGGCCAGGGTTTGTACTGGTATTGGTAGCTAGCGAATAAAGCCGCATTTTAAATACTCTTAACTAAAGCAGATACAAATATACATACATAGATGAAATAGAAAAGAAAATTCTTATAATCAAATGAAGCAGAAAAAATTATTTATTCCTTCGTAATATTTCAGAAAAATACGACAGCTCCTAACTAAAAATGAAGAAAATAGAGTTTAAAGCAATTTAAACATTTTTTTATCTCTGAGATTACAACTGTGATTTTTAATGATGAGTTTATCATCTTAATATACCAAATACCGATTTATGTATCACTTATACAATTAACTTACAACTTAAACAAAAATATATATTGAAAATATTTATAAATCACATTTTTATCTATTTATTTTCATGTCAAATTAATTATCTCCAGAAATCATAAAAATAAACTCCATTTCCACATAATTTCAAAGATTTTCTCAGCTCATATCCTAAATAAGACAAATCTAGTTAAACTGCAATTTTTTAATAATGAATCAAGTTTTTTAACTATTTCTTCAGCTTACTTTTGACTTTCAAACTTTTTTTTAATTAATGTTTATTTATAGAAAGTGCCATAATTTATATTATTTTTTAACAAGCAGTTTTTAAGTGAAAACTTGTTTTTCAACGGAATGCAATTTATTTTTTGTGTTACTTGCAACTGCTCGTATTTATCTGAGATTATTTAGCTCAATTTGCAATTATATTTTCCATTTTGCTTAGACGTTACAAGATCTTCAATCGCTGTAAAGTACCCTTGACTATAAATAGTTAATCACCTACTTAATCAAAGTCGTTAGTTAAAGTCAGAAATGCAATCGAAGCGCGAGCTTCTCATGTAAATGGCCAGAATGCTGTTGACCGCGCTCAGAATCTGACTTTTAGACCTTTATTTATGAGCTTGACTTGTTGTTTTGAAAAGCTTTATTAGATGGCCAGCTAGCGGTATTTGCGCGCTTAGCCAGTGGCTTTTAAATAGTATGCTTACTTGGCAAATTGCGCATACGCAGCGTTGTCTGTTGTTTGCAGTTAACATCGATTAAATTCCACAGATTAAAAGTTCATTTAAATATTTTTAAAACAAATAAATTCATTTCAAATGAATTATTATTTAATTCAATAACTTTAAAATTTACTTAAGACTCTCGGCAAGTATTTTGACAGTACCTAATGCTTGTATTCTGCCACTCAGGACTTACACTCATGCTATTGTCCACACACACTCATTGTCTCAGATTTGCTGTTATCCACACTACAATGGCATTACCTGTGTCTTTGTTCAGCTCTCAATTGAATAGAGACTGACGTCATCGACTCACCTGTTCATCATTTGCCTGTGGTAATTGCTGCTTAATCGATCTGTAACTATGTGTGCGTGCTTCCATGTGTGTCTTGATTGCTTGTTATCAATTTTCGCCTGATTAACGTAAACATCTTGGCCAGAATTTGCTTCATTATGGACTGGCCAAAAGCCTCTTTTCACAAAGCAAGCTTAGCAGCAAGTGTAGCTTAATATATATATTATATACATACACACTCACACACACACACACACCTGTAAAATGCAATTCCCACAGAAATTGTTACTCTCAATGACAGGCGCTTTTATTGCCTTGGTAAGCGCAAAAAAAAACAGAAGAAAGAAATTCCATTAAATTCCAATTGCCACTTGCCACACAGAGTTGCATGCAAAGTAGCTGTGGCAGAGCGTTGCCAGATCCCCAGCAGTCGCTTCAAATCAAAGAATCCAAAATCAAGCCAAAACACTCGCATTCGAGTTCAAATCGAATTAAGCACATTGAGCGCAGGGATGAGAAAATGCCATTTGAATTTGACACAATGCACTTGCCATGTGACTTGGATGACCCCAAATTGGAGTTGACCCTGCCCCATATGCCCAATCATTGCATCTGGCTGTACAACAATCGCTATAAGGACGAGTATTTCTACAGAGGCTTTAAACTTATTCAGTTGGAGGGTTTCTTCTTTGGACAATATTACGAGCGTTTCAAGCGCTACGAAATGGATCCGCATAACTTTTAAAGCAGCTAGATAGTTGAATTGATAAATAATTGATTTGATGTGTTGACTGACAGTTACCCTGTAAACAGACAACTCAATTATTTATTGGAATCAGCTATTCAGCTATTTATTTATTTAAAATATACATACTTTCATTTTGTGTAAATGTTGAGTTTTTAATTTCTTAAAAATATTTTAAAAATTTATTCAAGTCATATATGTATATTTTTATTAGCTAACTGCATGTGCTTTATTTTAATATGTTATTTAATTTAGTTACACAAATTAATTGCAGTCTTTGAATGGAAAATATAGATTTTTTTGTATGATTGTTGAGTTTAAAATATTAAAATAACCAAAAGTTTTATTTAAAATACTTAGAGCATCTATATATTTTAAATATCTGATAGGCATTTGTTCAGTTTTTAATTGTAAAATATATTTTAATATATTAATTTATTAAATTAAAAATACATATTTTATGCATACCAACATAATTTGAAATAAGACTTGAAAGTATTTTCGAAATATTTATTGTTTTGTGTTATTATTTATGAATTCCAGAGAAAACGCGAGCATGCTTTTTTTATCGTAGATTTCTTTGGTTTTTTAATCGTTTAACAAATTCTTTAAATAGTTTAATATTTTATAAAGATTAATTGAATAAATAAATGAACTTAGGCAACTTACTGCATTCATTTTACACTCATATCTACATTAAATTAATTTTTATAGTTCGTCATACTCCATTTTATGCTGACTTGTTCACTTGGGTGAGGAAACCAAAGTTTTTGTTACGTTAAATGATTTGCGCAAGAAGACGAGACAAAAAGTGCCAACTCAAATCGAGTATTTGAGCGACACTGCAACGCAACAGTTTGATTTTCCATTTTCATTTCCATTGAACTGAGTTGAGTTGAGTTGAGTTGAGTTGAGTTGAGCTGAGGCGTTGTGGCAATTTTCATGGGAATGCCATAAAAAGTGGCAGCTGCAACCGAAACGAGCGCTTAAAAGGAAAAGTGCAACAAAAGAGAAATGTGTGTGGAAAGTTGCAAACATTTACTTTTGTTTGCAGCGCTGCAACAACAACAACATCAGCAACAGCAACAACGAAATCGACTACAAAATCAATAAAAACACATTTAAAATTTAACAAGCTGCACGTTTTGTAGCGTAATTGGCAAATAGCAATCCAAGTTCAATCCATGTTGCAAGTCAAGTATCTGAGCCTCTTTCCATAATGGCTTTGAGCTCGTTTCATTTCGTTTTGCAATATTGTCGTCAAAGCAAAGCGGCAACTAACTTGGCTTGAACTGGCTTTGGCCAATTAATGTGCTATAATAATCCACTCGGCTTGATTGTCTAAGCATTTGCAACAATTCACCGTCTAAAATGTGTGTGGCACAAATGCAGATACAGCTACACAGCAACAACAGCAGCTAAAGATACAGATACATACAGATACAGATACAGATACTCAGCTAAAGATACGCACTTGTGACTCGCAACGAGGCGGCACAGATTGCGACAATTATAATGAGAAGCAGCGGAAAACAATGCGAAATCCAACTAGAAAACTTGCTGGGTCTTGTCTTTGGTATGCGAGGGCTGCCACAACAATAACTGAAACTTGACATGAATTAAAGTCATTGTAGTTTTAATTTAGCAATTATACTGCAATTATGCGTGTATAAATATTTAAATCAGAGGAGGGCACGAAATCTGAATTCGGGAGCACAACAATAACAACTACAACCACATCATCAAAAGACTCGCTTTTGTGCGACTTCACACCGCCGAATAGGCAGAAAAATAGTTGGGGGCAGTCGCTGCTCCCGGAGCCACTGCGTGCCCACCGCTGATTTAAATAATTAATATTGCGATGTTTGTTACGCTCGAAATATTTTGCATATTTATCATGATTTGTAGTTGAACTTAATGTGCTGGAAAGTAAAAAAAAACAGCTGATTTGCATTACAAACTCGAAATTCATTAATTTAATAATAAATTTAAATATTAAGTTATTTGTTTTTTTTATTGTATTGCTTAAACAAATTATTATGTGCTTTATTTTGATCTTTTACTTTTTAATTAGGGTTTAATAAAACTAACAAACTATTTTTTACAAATCGAATATTAATAATGCATACATTTTATATACATACATCTCTATAAGGGAAATGGGAATAATAAGAAACTTAGAAAATTCTTAAACAACTTTTTAATCAGCTCTTTATTCTAATTAATCAATCACTCCTCGTTGTCGCACGAAAAAGTCTTCAAAGCATATCAATTACTTGAACTACAACTCACATTGTAGGTCAAAATAATAGAGATTTGTCATAGTTTACTTTGTTATTCCAAAAACTGAACAAACAACCCTCGCTGCGGCATAGAATTGAGTTGACAGCATCTCGATTACTTGATCTAGTACAACTAGCATTGTGGGTCAAATAACCCAATCCACCCATGGGTTAACAATACATTTCTTGGGGGAAAAAAATAAAAATATCAAATATCAATTGTAATTCATTGTTTTCTGTTTACTTTGGCTTGATTGCAGGTTCACCGTGGCACGCTGAGATCATGTCGTCACCCGGATTAACCGCTCTGGGCGAATCCACACGCCTGGTGCCCGCCAATACGCCGGCGGTTTTTGAGATACTGCCGCCTCCTGGACAAAGCCTGAGCAAAGGCGAGTGCGTGGCAACGGTGCTGACTCCCAACAAGTCAAAGCTGAATGCCAGAGTCACCCATGAGGCGGCAAATGGTGCCGCACGCATTGAGTTCGTGCCCACCGAGGTGGGCACGCACATCATTGATGCGTCCATCAATGGCACTAAGATCGCTGGCGGTCCTTTGGTTGCAAAGGTCTACGACGCCAGCCTGATCCAAGTGACCGAAGTGAATGGCGGCGTCGTCGGTCAGCCGTGTCAATTCCGTGTGGACGCCAGTGCAGCGGGCGAGGGACAGCTGGAGATATCCATCAACGAGGGCGAGGTGCCCAATCACGTCCAGGTCGTGGGCGGCGGTCGTTGTCTCGTCTCCTTCACGCCGGAACAGGCCAAGTCCCACTTGATTGACATC
The DNA here is from genome assembly GCA_037043495.1 of Drosophila recens. Classification (NCBI taxonomy): domain Eukaryota; kingdom Metazoa; phylum Arthropoda; class Insecta; order Diptera; family Drosophilidae; genus Drosophila; species Drosophila recens. The sequence goes on along the minus strand of JBAMBJ010001389.1, from coordinate 186,203 downwards.
AAATTCAACGGCGAGACGGTCCGCGGCTGTCCCTTCGTCTGTGCCGTCGCGGACACTTCCCGCGTCCTCCTCAATCTGTCCAATCTGGAGCTCATACCCGTCAATCGGCCCTCGTCCTTTCACATCACGGTGAGCGGTGGCGGCGCTGCCGAGCTCGCGGTCAGCGTTCGCGGTCCCCTCGGGGAGCTGCCCGTCCGCGTCACTGGCGACATCCATGCGGGCTTCACCGCTGAATTCACGCCCGCCAGCGTCGGTGGGCACTCGATAAACGTGGAGTACAACGGCTTTGCGGTGCAGGGCACGCCCTTCCTGGCCAAGTCCTACGACGCCAGCAAGGTGGTCGTCGGCAGCGTCTCGCGCGGCACGATGGGGCGACCCGTGCAGTTCACCGTCGACGCGGGCGACGCCGGCGAGGGCAACCTCGAGATCACCATCTCGGCCAAGGGACAGAATATTCCCACACAGGTGCATCCCCAGGGCAGTGCAAGGTAAGGCGATTTCGGAAAAATGTTCATATATGGTGGTGGTGGTATTTAAAGGAAAGAATCGATTTTAATATCGATATCGATACTAAAATAAAAGCGATATACCGGAAAAATAGGCAACAATTATAGCAATTATTACAAGTTTTCTAATATTTAGAAACATTTTTTAGACGTAGAGTAATTTGTTCATAAAAATAGAACGCATCTTTCTTAATTATGAAAAAATTGCGCCCCATTCAAAAGCAATTTTCTTCGAACATCTATAAATTTTCCTATTTTTACGCAGATTTTTTCTTATTCTAAATTAATGAGAACTAAAAATATGGATTGACAAAAGAAACAAAAAAATATGAAGAATTTAGATATTAATACGCTAAGCAATTATCATACAAAGTTTTAAATTGTATTAAATTTTTTTGGTTTTTGAAATATACTGGGGTACCACAGAAATCGCTTTCGCTTGAATTTCACTTAAATTGCATACAAATTTAAGTGAATTTCAAGCGAAAGCGATTTCTGTGGCACTTCCGATAAAAATTTTACAAAGGAAATTGATAAAATTAAAATAAAAAAATTGTGCTGTATATTGCTGTATTTTGTATTTTAATAAAAGTAAAAATTCTTAACAAATTTTCAAATTGCATTTTAAGAAAAAACTTTACTTTTAATTCCGTAAAGATTTTTCTGTAAATAAATCAGAAATTATATAAGAAAAATATACATAACTTACTTCTATATAAACGAACACAAATTTAGGAAAAGATATCAGAATATTTTCAATGCGACGACTTGATATAAGATTTTAAATTAAATAAATATCTTTTTTCTATATAATTTCTCAGTATGAATACATATCCCTTGATCGACATCTTCAATTATTCCATGCTCATGTTTTTTCATTCTTCTTTCTCCTTTCTCTCCTCTTTTTTGCAGATTCTCCGTTTCATTTGTGCCGACGGAGTCGTGTGAGCACACCATCAACGTCTCCTTCAACAAAATGCCCGTGCCCGGCTGCCCCATTACAGTGGGCATAAGCGGGGGCGTGGCAGGGCCACAGGTATCCCTAGGCGGACCTGGTCCCGTCCATCAGACCAATTCTTTTGTTATCAATCACAATGGCGGCCGTTTGGAAGACATTGAGGTCAACGTCGAAGGTATGTAAATGGCACAAAGGTTGCCGACTCAACTGAACTCAACTGAACTGAACTAACAACCCAATAAGGGCAGAGTTAACTGTTATCAGTGTTATCTACCACTCGCTCTGTCTGTTCCTCCCTCCCCCTCTGTCTCTCATGCTCGCTATCTCGCTCTCGCTCTGCGAGTCATTCGCCTGCATTGATTTTGGTTCAAGTTTTTATGTAATTGTAATTTAATTGCTCGTTTGATAAATGTTAATTGTTTTTGAGTATCAATTCTGCACACTCACACACACACACAAGCACACACGCACACTTGTACACCTACACTTGTATCTGTATCTATACACTCTGAAAATATATCGTACCTTAAAATTGCCATAAATGGTAAATTATTGCCTAAGATTTAGTAAATGCATTTTATTAATTAAAGACTAGTTTTCTGATATTTAGAAACATTTTTTAATTATAGAATAAATTTGTAAAGTGAATTTGAGTCGCTTCTTCCTAAATTTAAAAAAAATTGCTAATTTTATTGCATTGAATTTTCCTGTTTTTACACTGATCTATTTATTTTTCTAAATCGATTAGAATTAAAAACTTGGATTAATTTTGTCGAAATTAAATTTACTTTTTAAATTTTATTGAAATTAAAATTTTGCACGATATTTATATAGACTAAATCGTATAACTACAGATAGCAATAAAAGTTGTATTTAAAAAGTAGACTTTCGTTCTGAAATTTAGAAAGTATTATTCTTTAAAAAAAAGTGAAATTTTTATAAATTCAGGATAAGCTTTTCTAATTTTAGACATATTTTTTATCATTTTCGTATATTTTGGTCGATTATCGTATATTAATTTTATTTTTTCAATTTTATGGCAATTTTTCAAATATTATGGTGATTTTTTTCTTAAATACAAGGAAAGACAATTTTTCCGAGTGCTTGCATTTGTTTTCCATGTTTATTAAAGCGTATTCCGCATCGCACAAGCTGATTTTCCCACACACATTTTCACACTTTTCAGCACAATGTACGGAAATTGTTGTTGAAAATTCCCAAGCATGTCACGTCCCCCAAGCCACTTTTCCATTGCCCATTTCCCTCACTCCCCGCTCAACTTCACACGCTGCCATTGACATTGTGTGGATCTATGTGTACTCAATTGTGGTGCTGTGGTGCTCATTATTTAGTATATGTAATTATGCCTTAAATTTATCATTTGGCAATTGCTTCGTTTACATTTTGAGGCATTAGCAGCAGCTGTACTTAGACTTAGACTTGAAGCTTCCAGCTTGGAGCAGGCTTTTCAAATGTCGGATTATGTCATGACCACAATGTCTAAACGTGGGTGTTAATTTCATTTTTTTGTGTGTGTGTGTATGTGTGTGTGTGAGGGGAGTGTACTTGTAATATTTGTATCTAGTTTTTGTGTCTGTGTGTTTTTTATATTTTGTTGTTTGTAATCTTATGCCCTTAATTGTAATAATTTGCTCACGTTTTATATCTGTATTATATATTTCAGGACGGCGAAATCTTTTGTACTAGACTCTATAAATATATATACATATACTTGACTAACTACCTATATATAATCTCTCTCCCTCTATATATGAGTACTATCTCTGTCTTTCAAATCCTTGTCTGTCTATATATAAATGTATATACTAGTTGTTTATATATCAATCTCCGTCTAACCCAAGTCCGTAATCAAATCGCGTGTCAACAATACGAAGTTCCACTGTATCAAGCACCAAGTGAAGCAACAACAGCAAACAATGTTATAACCAAGTACTCTTTATTTTTTAACCAATTTCCAAAAATTATTTACTAATCTGTAATCTACAATATTTGAATATTTTTTGTCCAATAATGAAATGAAAAAAAAAATCTGCGCCTTGAATTATGTAAAAGTAAAGCAAATAAAATGATTTACCAACATGATTGTGATTCTGTTTTTAGGATGTTTCAGATCTTGCTAGGCAATCTGTCAGTTTGTATATATCTGCAATATAATATAGTACCTAGTATATAACCAGGGGTTTATCTGATTGTCTCTGACCAACACGAAACACAACAAGAAAACACAACATCTCAGTTTACTAACACATTTAAAACAATTTATAAATCAATTATAAAGTCAAACTAACCGCACTGCAAGTTCAATGAATAACAATATCAGAATCCCACTAACATTACAGTTTTGGCATCGTTCATTTTAAGACTTAATTTCTACACTATTTTTTTGTAAATTTAAATTCAATTAATGCCACAACTAATCAAAGTCAACATTTTTCCAAATTCTTTTACCAAAAACAAACAACATGAACAATTCCACTAACCACATGACACAACAATTAAACCAATAAACACAACAAACTGCTTAATACTTGAATTTCAACAAAAAACGAAAACAATTTAAAACCAAAAACAAAACTCGTTTCCGGTCGCGTCGTATTCGTATCAAAAACAAAAATAAAAACCAAAAATCCTAATTAAAAACTAAATACTAAAATTAATATGAAAATAAAAAAAAATATGCAACTATGCAAATGCAAATTGGACGCACAAAGGTCCAGCTGGGCAATCAGTTCCCGCCCAGGTGCATCAGTCCGCCGAGGGCGTCTTCAAGGCCGAGTTTGTGCCCCGCGTCGTCGGCGAACATCGCGTCAATGTGACCGTCAACGGTTTGCCCACTGCCGGCAGTCCCTATGCCGCCAAGGTGAGTATCGATCTCTTTCTTTAAATAGAAGAAACACTCGAGGAATATGTATATTCATACCCCCTGCTCGATTTGCTCGACAAAGTTGAGGGTAGGAAAAGTTAAGTTGCTTAAACATCTTTTCGATATCTATTTCGATACCGAGTAATTTAAATGAAGAAACCCTCAAGGAGTATGTATATTCATACCCCCTGCTCGATTTGCTCGACAAAGTAAAGGAAAGGAAAAGTTTATTAACTTAATAATCGATACCTTGCGGCTAAAAATTGTTTTGACGAAAATATTTTCATACCGCCTGCTCGATTTGCTCAACAAAGTTGAGGAAAGGAAAAGTTAAGTTGCTTAAAAGTCGGTATTTTGAGGAAAACAATTATACTAATAAAGCTAATAATAATTGAATGAAGAAACACTCAAAGAACATATTTATACTCAGTGCTCGATTTGCTCGACAAGTAAAAGTTAAGCAGTTTAAAAATCTAAACCAATATCGAGTTATTAAAATGAAGAAACACTCAAGGAATATGTATAGTCATACCCTCTGCTCGATTTGCTCGACAAAGTTGAGGGTAGGAAAAGAAAGAGAAAATTTTTAGACATTAAAAGTCAATTCTGTATTATACTAAAGGTATTCCATGAATAAATATTAGCAAGGTGTCAGTTTATAAACTTTTCCACCCCAAATAATATTAATTTCTTTAGGAAATCGGAAAAGTTCTCTAGGTAGATCGTTAGAGAGCCTTGATAGTCATTTACTTACAATTGCTAACTGATTTTCATCTTCCCTATTTAGGTCTATGATGTGAGCGCCATCAAGGTGAAGAATGTGAGCAGTGGAACGGTGGGCAAGGCGGTCACCTTCCTGGTGGAGACATCCCAGGCGGGTCCCGGCAATCTGGAGGTGACTGTCAACGGCGGACGAGTGCCCACATCGGCCCAGGCCCAGGGTCAGCACACGTATGCGATCAGTTTCACGCCGCGGGAGGCCGAGAGTCACACGGTCGAGCTGCGTTTCAATAGCCAGGATGTGCCCGGTTCCCCGTTCACCTGTCGAGTGGCGGCGGCGGCGCGAATTCAATCGCCCGAGACGATGGACAAGGTGAGCGTGGGCAGACTCTTTGAGTTTGTGGTGGAGTCGGACACGAAGCCGACCGTGGAGGTCCTGGGACCAGCCAGACGCAGTGTGCCCGTCAAGATCGATGCACTGGGCAGCAGCACGCTGGGCTACAATATCAAGTTCGAGCCGATGGAGGTGGGCGATCATTCCGTGGAGGTTCGACTGCCTGGCGGTGGTCACGTGGAGGGCAGTCCCTTCCTGCTGAAGGCCTACTCCGCCGAGAAGGTCATTGTGACGGACATCCGTCCGGGCGTGGTCAACAAGAGCGTCAGCTTTGGCATCAACGCCTCCCAGGCGGGTGCGGGCAATCTGGAGATCATCGTCGCTGTCAACGGCAAAAATGTGCCGAATTTCGTGCAGTCCGAGGGAAATGCGCGCTTCAAGGTGAACTTTAAGCCGACGGAGGCAGCTGCTCACTCGCTGTCCGTACGCTTTAATGGACATCCGGTGCCGGGATCACCCTTCAGTTGCCACATTGCAGCTGCCACGCCCAGTTCCGTGGGTCTGCCGCGTGCCCAGGCGATGGGGGAGTGTCTGAAGCAGGCGGCCGTCAAGATGGACAACACCTTTGAGCTCGAGGGATTCGAGGGCGTCGAGCCGCAGATATTTGTGACCTCGCCCGCCGGCGACAACGAGCACTGTCAGCTGAGTCAGCACGACGGGGGCAGCTACAGTGCCTCCTTCCGGCCCAGCACTGTGGGTCGTCATCTGATCAGTGTCCTGGCCAGTGATCAGCACATCAACGGCTCACCCTTCAGCTGCAATGTCTTCGATGTGTCCCGTGTGAGCATCAGTGGCTTGGAGCAACAATATGGACCGGCCACCTTGGGAGTACCCGTCACTTTCAGCGTGGATGCAGCGGGCGCCGGGGAGGGTACTCTGGAGCTGGTCGTGTCCACGGACAGCAGCACCGTCAAGGCCGAGGTGGTGGCCTGTGCCCGTGGCCTGTACGACGTGACCTTTGTGCCCCAGAGCACCGAGCCGCACTATGTCAACATCACCTTCAACGAGGTGGCCGTGGACGGCAGTCCCTTCCGCGTGGACATTCAGCAGCACACGCAGCACATACAGATCGGCAGCTTGGCGGCCATTGATTTCCCCGCCGACGATCAGATCGTCGAGATCCTCGCGCCGGATCAGAAGCCCGTGCCGTACACGATCAACCGACAGACGGCGGAGTTTCGCACGCACATGGTTGGGAATTATACGCTGCGTTTCATCGATCGCGAGACGCGTCAACACATCGGCACTCGCACGCTATGCGCCTTCGATCCCATGCTCGTCAAGATCACCGAGGTGGGCGAGGCGCTGTGTCATCGGCCCGCGAGCATTGGGGTCTCCCTCAACGAGGCCGGCCAGGGCGATCTGTCCGCCTTGGTGCGCTGTGGCGCCACCGAGGTGCCGCACACGATCCGCGGACCCAGCAAGTCGGGCGTTTACGAGATCGTCTATCAGCCCACGCGTGTGGCGCCCCACAAGATCAGCATTCTGTTCAACGACGTGCCCATCTCGCTGAAGCCCCTCGAGATCAACGTGCTGCCCGCGAGTGCCGGCAAGGAGATCAGCGTCAGTGGGTTGGGACTCTATCAGGCCCGTGTGGGCAAGACCACCTCCTTTGCCATCGACACGGTGAAGCGGCCGGCGCGCGAGTTCGACGTCGTCGTCTCGGGTCCCGGCGGACAGGCGTTGCCCGTGCGCTGCTACCAGACCAAGAACGGACACCTGCAGGCCGAGTTCAGCATCAACAAGCCGGGACAGTGTGTTATTGGTAAGTATCGAAGTGTTAAGGGGGTATTCCAGTGTGGAGGCATGAATTTCGCCCGGTTTTTTAAGGGTTGTACAAAGGAAACAAAAAAAAGAGGTTGTCCTAGATAATTCCAACCCTCCAAAAGATCAGAAACATAAAAAACAGTCGGATTCTTAATAATTATAGATAAACCTATCGTATGACCCTTGGATAAGTTAAAAAAAAATATTTTTTTCTAAAAAATAGCGTCATTTGAAAAAAAAAATTTTGTTTTCATATTTTTTTTTAATTCCGAGTTTTTTAAAAATACTAAATGAGAAGTTATAGTTTTGTGTAATGTTATAAAAAACATCCTCTCCAAATTTGAAGTTAATCGGCTTATTAGAATTCAAGATTTCCTTACCGCCAGCTCGAAAAAAGTAGTTTCGAGAAAAACAAGTTCAATGTTTTCAGACATGGAAAACCGGAACCTATTCCTCGTCACTAAAACGGCTACAAAACTAAATAACAGGAATTTTGAAAAATCCTTTTAATGGCATATTCTTAAATGTCTAAACCAGCGGTGGGCACGCAGTGGCTCCGGGAGCAGCGACTGCTCTCGAATTCAGATTTTGTGGAAATATGATAAAAAATATTTCGATTTTTTCAAAATTCTACACTAGAATAGCCCCTTTAATGTGTCATCCTCACATTTAATAATGTTTTTTTCCCCTGCAGAGGTGCTGCATCAGTCGAAACCGCTGCCCGGCAGCCCCTTCACCTGCGAGGCCTTCGACAGCAGCAAGGTGAGTGTCCAGGGCGTCACCAAGGAGCCGCTGGCGCTGCACAGCTCCAACAGCTTCACGGTGCGCACGGACAATGCCGGCACCGCCGAGCTGGAAGCCTTTGCCATCTCCCCGACGAACCAAAGTCTGCCCGTGATGATCAGCGAGCAGCAGAGCGAGGGCATCTACAACGTGGAGTTCGTGCCCTCGCAGCCGGGCAACTACAAGCTGACGCTGATGTACGGCGGCGAGACGATTCCCAGCTCGCCGCTCAGCTTCAGTGCGTCCTCGAGCGGAGTGCGCAACGATGCGCGGGCAGCGGGACACGGTCTGGAGGTGTGTCACCGGAACAAGGAGGCCTCCTTTGTCGTCTACTGTCCGATTGCGCCGAACGTGCAGATCGAGCGCGTGGACGAGTTCGGGGAACGCATCGAGCCGAAGATCAAGGCGCTGGGCAACAACGAATGGCGCATCTCGTACGTCATTCTCTCCGTGGGCAGCTACGAGATCCGCGCCAGCTGTCCCAATCGCGGCAGCTTGCCGGGCTCGCCGTGGCGCGTCTGCTGCGTGGAGTCCACGAAGGTGACGCCCGTCGGGGGCTGGGGCACCTTGGTGGACCACGACGGGCGATTGATTCTGCCCTCGCGCATTATCTTCGAGGTGGACAATGCGGGACCTGGGAAGCTGGTCTGCAGCATCGATGGCATTGAGATACCCGTGGACAAGCTGCCCGACGGCAAGATGGCCTTGAATATCACGGGCGACAACCTGGCAGCTGGTGAGCACGATCTGGACTTGACCTGGAGCGGGCTGACCATCACCCAGTGTCCGCGCAGCGCCTTCGTCACGGGTCAACAGGCGGCGGACAAGGTGGTGCTCATGGGTCGCGGACTGGCAGCCGCCCAAGCCGGCGAGGCGGCGCACTTCACCATCGACGCCTCCAATGCGCCGGCGGGCAGACCCGAGGTCATCCTCATCCTCGCCCAGGACAGCACGGCGCTGCCCGTGAGTCTGGCCCAGCCGCGTCCCAGCGAGAACATCTGGCTGGCCTCGTACACTCCACAGAAGTCCATGACGGGCACCCTGACCCTGTCCGTCAAGTGGAACAGTCGCCTGGTCAAGGGTTGTCCCCTCACCGTGGCCGTTGGCTCCTCGATGGATGCCTCTAAGGTGATTGCCTCCGGCGAGGGACTGCGTCACGGCATCGTGGGCAAGGACATCAAGTCCTGGATCGACACACGACGCGCCGGACCCGGCGAACTCACGGCCCACTGTGCCGGCTCCCGCAAGGTGGCCTACTGCGAGCTGTACGATCACGGCGACGCCACCTTCACGCTGAACATTAAGCCGCAGGAACCGGGTCGCCATCTGCTGACCATCAAGTACGGCGGACAAAATGTGCCGGGCTCCCCCTTTGCCCTCAAAGTGGCCGGAGCACCCGATGCCAGCAAGGTGAGTTCAACTCCGTGTTGCCGACTCCATATACGAATGTCGAAAAGTATTACTCGGAATACGAAAATTCGGAAATAAACATTAGGAATCCAAAATTAAAAATCGAATAATTAGGAATCCAAAAATTATGAATTCGAAATTAGGAAAACAGTTATTAGGAATTGGGATAGCAAAAATTGGGAAAATAAAATTGGGAATACAAAAATTGGAGAGAACAAAACTTAGGAAAAGCCGAAATCAAAAATATTTGATAAAAAAAACGGCGCGATTTTTGATTAAAATTTAATAAGATAAGAGAAGACAACATTTGTCGAATCATTTATTTTCAAATCAGGACTTCGACTTCAATAGGGTCTATTCTGGCACAAAACTATTTGAAGAATGTAGAAAACTATTCGAAAGAATTTAACCAATGACAGGAAAACCAAAGATACTTTTCCCAATTATTTGTTTTCCTAATTTTTGTACTATGAATATTTTTCTGAGTTGAAATTCCTAATTTATGATTCCTAATTTCCTCTTACCAATTTTGGATTCCTAAAATTTTATTCTTGAATTGAAAAAATTAATTACGATTACAAAAAATCAGAAATAATCTTAAATTATTTCAAATATTCAAAAATTATCAGATATAATAAAAAAAAAATCAAAAATATTTTTTTGAGTTATCGGCTTATTTTTGATTTTCTTTCTGATTATTTTTGATTATTTCTGATTATTTATGATTATTTAGCAAAAATCTAATTATTTTAAATTTTCACAACCAAATAATCAGAAATAATCAGAAATAAATCTAAAAATAATCCGAATACTTAAAAAGAATATTTTTGATTTTTATTGATTATTTCCAATTATTTTTGAATAATTGTAATAATTTTAGATTATTTTTGATTTTTTGTAGTCGTAATCATTAATAAATTGGGCAAAACCGAAAATAATCGTAATTTAATCATTTGTTCGACTTTTAAATAAAAATATGTAATCTAATTACTAATCATTTTTTAACAAGTATGTTTAAAACTAACTAACCAACCGTTGTGGCTTCTTTTGTGATTGAACAGGTGCGCGTCTACGGACCTGGCATCGAGCACGGCGTGCTGGCCACCTTCCAGTCGCGCTTCATCTGCGACACACGCGGCGCCGGCGCCGGACAGTTGACGGTGCGCGTGCGCGGACCCAAAGGCGCCTTCCGCGTCGAGATGCAGCGCGAGAGTCAAAAGGATCGCACCATTCTGTGCAAGGTAAGCATACAGAAATTATTTCGAATTTCTTTTTTAATTTAATTATTTGGCTATTTCTTAGTACGATCCAACGGAGCCGGGCGATTATCGTGTGGAGGTGAAATGGGCTGGCGAATTTGTGCCTGGCTCGCCGTTCCCGGTCATGATCTTTGACACTGAGGAGGAGCTGCGAAGGTATCTGCAGGGCATATGAGGCCAGCTCAACTATCCTGTCATCGTCCTCCCCAGTGGCCTGAGTCCCCTGACCCCCATCAGATATCAGCCGCAACTTCCATATCCGCCACATCCGAAATCGCGTCGTGCCACAGCCTGTGTGCCGCTCTAGCGAATCTAACAAATATCGGAGCTACAATCTATACATATATTATTAACAATATATACATAGAGCTTAGTTTAATAACCGAACGAAACATTTATGAGTCTAAAAACAAGTCGGCGCTACGTTGAATAGCTTTCTGTTCTTATACTTATTATAGCTAGTAAGTCTAATCTTTATTACATGATAATATACAATGTTATAAATTGATCGAAAGGTGTAACAAAGTATGCGATACAAATACACAAATACAGAAGATATGTACAACAACTACTACTAATCCTGATTTTCCCAATCCTCGGGCAGTGCAAATTTATTGATAAACTCATGACGATGCGATCGTAGAAATTTCAATAAATTCGCTTCCACAAAATGTTTGCAGGCCACATCGAAATCCTCATCGCCAATGTCCAGTGTCTGGATCACACTGCGCTTCTGTCTCATCAGCCCTGTGAGTGTTTGGCGATTCTTCGCTTGCATATCACTGAAACGATCGTGCATTATGTATTCCGTCCAGGGCTCCTCAAAGAAACTTATGAAATTCTGGATCAAGCCCAGCTGATAGCGACTTTTTAGATTGTTGAGCAGCGCGTCGTGTTTACCGCAAAAGTATTCCAGAAAGACAAGAGGCCTGTGCAGCTGGACGAGGGATCAGTTGGGTTTGGAAAACAATTTATGAACTTGAATATATAAAAGTATTCTACAAAAATTTGGATAAGTCTGGAAAAGTAGGCAGTGTACTGATATAAACCAGGAACCGTAGCTGTTATAAGTTTTAAAATTAAAATTGCAAATTAACAATTATTTTCAAATTTGTATTTTAAAGTTACGAAATAACAATTATTTTTAATTTTTATTTAAAAAGTCAAAAATAATAATTAAAATTCAATTTTTAATTAAAAGTTGTGAAATAACACTTATTTAAAAATCAAAAATAATAGTTTAAATGAACACGAGTATGTTGTGTACCAAAAAATACCAAAAAAATACTTGAAATCATAAAAATACCAACAAATACAATTTATAAAATAAAAAATACAATATTTTGGATTTTTTTTAGATTTCCAGCATTTGCAAATTTTTAAATAAAAATCAAACATAACTCTTTTTTTATTTTTATTGAAAAAATCAGATATAAGTGTTATTTCAGAACTTTTAATTAAAAACTTTATTTTAAATATTATATATGACTTTTTAAATAAAAATTAAAAATAGGAATTAAATTTGATTTATATCTTATAAATTGAAAATATAAGTTTTTGGCTTATATCGATGGTTCCGACTGAAATAGGAATTTTGGAGTGTACCATTTTACTAAAGCATATTTCCTTCACTTTGATTTTTTTAGTTGAAATAAGCATTCATAACTCTTATTTTCTCTTAAAAAAATAAATAAAATAAATAACTTATCAAGGAAGTATGTATATATCATAAAGTGACTGTAGTATGATCATTCCAACTTACATCCTGAGTCACGCAGGTAATCTCCTCCACAATTTTATTGGTGCTCATGCGAATGCGACAAAAGTCGCCATTTTGATATGTGGTCATCACATGACTATAACTGTTGTCCAGTTTGCCCAATAGATAACGCTTGGGCGTCGTTATCTTAACGATCTTGTGGCCCATGGGCAGCAGAGCACGGAACATAACTGGCTTGCTAAATCGAAAGTCCTTTTCGCCATTCGATTCCTGAGTCAACTGCAGTATGTCTACCAACTGAAAAAGAAGAAACTACGATTGAAAAAAAAATGTTATCAGCTAGTATAAATGGTAACTCACCCTCTCAGCCATTTCAAGTTCACTGGTATGGGTATATTGATAGAATACCTGCCAGATGATGGAAACATACTTGCCAGCCGCATAAATATTTGGATCATTTGTGCAAAAGTTCTCATCCACAAGGATCTGTCTGTCCTGCACTCGAATTCTACTTTTGATGAGCACTAAAAATGAGAACAAGATTTTAAAATATGTACACTGATGAAATTTTTTCTTTAGTTATTTTAATTTGACTTTTAAAACTTAAAGTAAAATTAAAATAAAACATGTAGAAATGTAAATAAAAACTGGATGAATAAAACCAAAGAAAATTTTTCTAAAAAATTTGAATTAAAATGAATTTTAGTTGATATAGTTAGGAAACTTACTGTGCTCAGTTGGCGCCGTTAGATGATTTTCCAGAAAGTTGATGAAAAGATCGCACTCCAATTCCAAGAGTTCACCGTGCGGATATGTTCGAAAATTTGCCGTTTTGATAAAGAAAACATTTCGGTAGAAAGTAAAGTCATCAAAACTTGTGGCTTCGTGTATGTGTATGCCCAAATCCGCAATCATTTCAATCAGAATATTATCAAGATTCTTGTCCATAATTGGAATATTGAAATACTCCGGACCTTCGACCTTAAGGGGCTGTACATAAGTAATATGCTCGGGCTGGCAGCCGTGCTTCAAGAGAAAATCGATGCACTCGTAAATGGCCAGAGTATAACCATATATGACAATTCTCTTTCTGGACAACTTGCTGTTGTTCAACTCGAGCAGCTTGTAATAGAGAACAACCTTGTCCAGGCGAGAATTGATGTGCGCATAATTGTAGGGCACATCGGAGACTTTTCCCTTGGGAATCTTGGCCTGCAGATCGGCTGGAAGTCCATACTTGGTATCACACAGCAGCACGAGTTTTTCATAATGGATCTTACAGTTGTTGTCCAGACTGATGACCTTTTCGTTGCTGCAAACGGTGCGAATACGTAATGTGAATTTATTTATTTATTTATTTATATTATTGTAGACTAGAAAATTAATTCTAAATTTAATGTGAATTTATATAAATTTTAACATACTTTTTTAAATTCAATTAAAAAATTGGTGGTTATTACAAATATTTATATTTTTAATTTTAAATGAATATTCTTTATAAATGTAAATAATAATAAATAAAAGCCAACTCACCAATCGATGTGCTCGACTTTTCCAGGCACAAAGTGAATCCAATTGCGCAGATCCAAACGCTGTGTGGCATCCGTGACGAATGGACAGTAGTTGCCATTGTTCAGATAGCATTCACTAGGATCCGAGCAATAGACACAATGAAGATCAAAATCATATTCCGCCTCGATCTCGCCATATTTACAAATAACCGTAATGTCCAAATACGACAAACAATTCGCAGTGTTTACATTCTTAAAGCTGCAAAAAGGAAGCACATTAATTTTATAAAAACTCTAATTAATTCAATCAAATTATTCTTACTCTGGCGTATTCCAGCTGAAAATCATGAGACGCAGTAAGGCCTTGCATATTTCCGAGAAACCCACAATAACCAATGGATTTTGATTACCAATATATTTGGATGGAAAGAGATTGTGACGGAATAGATAGAAATTATCCTTGACGCAGTTGATTCTTGGCAATGTCACAATTCTCGATAACCGTCGGAAGCACGTCTCATGGTCGGTATCGATGAACCAATTCCGCTTCATGCGACGCGGCTCCACGGGCATCATCTTAAAGGCCAAATCATTGGGCAGAACCATGCCCTAAATCCGTAACAGTTTAGAAAGATATAGCTTTAGCTGGGACAAAGAATATCCAAATGATCTTACCGTAAACTTTTGAAAGTAGAAGAGTTCACGGAAGCCTGTTCTCAGGGACACAGTGCGCAGAATCTCATCGCTCCACATGTGAAAATAAGGATGCAGTCGCAGCATTACAATCTCGCCACGGTCAAAGGTCAAGTAGTTCTCATCGTAGGGCAGCCAGAACTGCTTGTAAATGCTCTCATAGTTGGAGAAATTACTGCAGGAGAGAGAAAAGGCTTTGAATGAACACTAAATAATAAATAAATATAACAAATTAAATAATAAATTAAAGAAAATTTGATCATAAAAATCAGATTTTGTGAATTGGCGGGAAAAGTCCAGATTTGGCGGGAAAAAGCTAAATTAGCGGGAAAAAGCTAAATTTGGCGAATAAGTTCAGATTTAGCAAAAGGAGTAAATCTGTGAGTTTTGCTATTATATCTAATACAACAACATAGTTTAAGATTTTAAAGGTAATTTGCATCAGATTGTTCCTATGACAGCTATATGATAACTGAAATTTGAAATTTGGTCAGATTGTCAGAAACAGTCTCAAATCCCACAAAATCTGTGAGTTTGGTTGAGATATCTTAAGAAACAAAAAAGCTCTTCATATTAAAGGTTACTTTGCACTGATTGTTTCTATGACAGCTATATGAAATAGTAGCCCGTCTTTGACCAAAATTTAGTCAGAGTGTAAGAGACATTCCCAAACATATAATCTGTGAGCACTTACAAATCGAATCTCGCAAAACGCCGTCTTATTGCATGATAAAATAATCTCATATATGTTGTGTGAAAATTTCAGCTTTCTATCATTTACCGTTTGACCTACACGTTGACTCTCAGTCAGTGAGTCAGAACAAAGAGTTTTATATACATACATATTTTCTTCAGTGTACATATTTAAGGTAAACTTACCGCAGCACCACAAATCCAACAGTTGTGCTATTTTCCCTGCCCAAATGGCCGCAGCGCACAATCCACATGCTAAACTCGGGCTTCAGATTCTCGAGGACATCGATGGCAATGTGTTGCAGCAGTTGGACAGCCTGATTGTCATCGAGGGCCGTGTGCGTTGATACATGAATATGTTGGGTCACAATGGTCTCGGTGCTTGATTGATGGGGCACATAATTGGGGAACATGCTAATTATATCATGCATATCATCAGGCTGCAGCGGATAAACACTGAGCTCCGTGTTTATCGAGCTGCGATGGCACACGAAAATCTCATCGGACATTACGCTGTCGGGTCGATGCGGCACGCGCTGTAAAAATGGTTTAAAAGTCTTTATTAATATACCAGTTTAATTGCCATTGAACCCACCGTAAAGAACTTCAGCAGGGCCCACAAACTGAGTGAGAAATTGGTGCCAGGTGGTATTGGCACCACACAGAAATCATGCTCTGGATACGCACTGAACATGGCCTGCAGATAATAAAAGGTATACTCCATCCTCAGACTGGGATGCAGTATAAAGTTCTTCAGTACAAAAGCCCGACCTGCAGCTGCCAGACCGTGTTTCTTGGGCTTGATCGAACTTCTTCTGTGAGCCGCATCGTAAGTTATCTCCAGGGATTTGGAAACTCGAGTCAGATATGTGCTGGCCGACTTTAGCTCTACAATTGAGGAAATTTATGGTAAAGTCAAGGGAAATTAATCTTCTCATCAGTGTGGCCTATTTTCGAAAAGTAAAAATATTATTTTTAGCGGGGATAAGATCGAAAACAAGATATATATCTAAAATAAAAATTGAAAAATTTGAATGACAACATCGAATAAATCCTTCAAAAAGAAGCTAAAATGAGGTTTAAAAAATCCACATTTGAGGGGAAAAAATGGTTTTTAGCGGGAATAAAATCGACAACAAGATATATTTCCAAAATAAAATCTGAAAAATTTGAAGAACATCGAAAAAATTTATCTCTTAAAAAAATCTTAAATGAGATTCTAAAAAGCAACATTTGACGGGAAAAATGGTTTTTAGCGAGGATAAGATTGAAAACAAGATGTATTTCCAAAATAAAATCAGAAAAATTCGAATAACAACATCGGAAAAATTAAACCCTAAAAATAGCTAAAATTAACTTTAAAAAAGCCATATTTTACGGGAAAAATCGGGTCTGGCAACACTGTTTCTTCTGTTCAGGCATATGATAGCGTTGCCACCTTGGCAACTTGGCTGGCCACTTCATTAAGCAGCCCTGTCAACTTGTTTGTTACTTTTTCATGAAATCAAGAAAATGCTAAATAACTATAGTAAATGATATCAAAGTCAGACTTACTATCGCTTATGTATCTGAATGCCGCGTAACAGCGTTCCTGTTCCGTCAACTTGAACTTCTCCACATGTTTTAATATAACACTGCGATGCATATCGAAATCAACTGATTTCGTGTCAACTGGACGCAGACCAAAATGCTCCGCTGAACTGCAGTCGAAGTTAATAAATCAATTACTTAAAATATTATTATGGATCGATTGACTCACTAGACATCCACTTTGACTGTGTGATGTGGAGCATCGGGTGTGCAAGAAACCAAGTTGCTCATGTTCTCCAAATCATAGTTCTTGATCAATTGCTCAATGTCAATGTCCTCGGAGAGCCACATCATGCCATCAGTGCTGCCGCCGGTTTGAACAGTATCCTGAAAGAAAGGAAACGAAAAAAAAAAGAGATTCTTTAAGAAAAAGTGGCAAAAATGAAATCTTACAATCAGGGATTAAAACCGTAACCGAAACTGAAACCGAAACCGAAAAAAAATTTTCATTTGACCGAAACTTTTAAGCCGAAACTCTGTAAAACGAAATAACAGTTTCATTTAAAAGGGTTAATTTCGGCTTTCATACAAAAAAAAAAATTTATTTTTAATTTTTAATTTTGATTACTGATTTTTATTTTCATATGTTTAATTTTGAATTTTTAATTGTGATATTCATGATCGAATTTTCGTAGCAATTTCGTAGTTTCAAACTGAAGAATATGTGATATAAATGTGTGAATGACACATTAAGAAATTAATGCTTTTTTAATTATTATTATTATACTATTAATATAATTATATTTATGCACAAAAAATGTTTTTGTGAACCGAAACCATACCAAAGATTTTGCGTAACCGATAACCGATAACCGAAATCCTAAACGCGAACATAACCGAAGCCGTAACTGAAACTGATAATCGTTTCGTTTTTTTTTTTATCTAAAATGAATATTGTTTTCCACAAAAAAGTGTCGGTAGAAAAATATTTTGATCAGAGGACGATTCGCTCTCACCTCAGTGACAATAATTTTATCCTTGTCAATTTTGCCCGACGTGCCCAGCAGCAGCTCGGCAATATAATAATCACCATGCTCTTCCCTCATATGAGGTTCCTCGACATCAATCATTGCAGTAACATCGTCATTATCCTCAGGTCTATCGATCAATAGTATCGATAAGTTTATAAAATATACATCTAATCATTTTACACTTACAAGGCCTTTCGAAAAGTGACCGTTGGCATAAAGCCAACCCGACTTATTATAATAATCGTGGTCAAGTTTTTGCGAGTGTACATATCGAAATCGCTGGGAAAATAAACCCGACCATATTTCTCCAGCAACTCATACTCCTTGGCCTTATAGTTTGGAAGTCTAGTTATGATAACAAATTCCACTTTGTGCTCGCGATAAAAACATTCCAAGATAATCAGCTTCAAGATCTTATCATGTGACGCTGTGTGAATGTAGAAGTTCAGGAAAATGGTATTCATCAGGGAGATGGGCAAGTCCACACTTTAAAAAGGTTTCTTCAGATTAAACGATAACAATTTCAGCCGAATTTACTTACCAAAAGCGACACTTAATCCACTGTATCCACAAATCATTGGAGAGCACGGGTATATTGGGATATATACAGAACTCACAATAGGCTAGAAAACGCTCTGGAGCCTCGTTCAGATAGACGACCATGCGATGGGTTTGATACTCTTGGAATAATTGGGAAACGGGCGCATCCAACTTCTCGCCAAAGTATCTCGATGAATCCGACTGGAAGAGTACTTCAAGTTGCTCAATGTCAGAGCTGCCCGCTGTGCGAACTACATATTCGGTTTCCATTATAAAATGTTATAAAATATATAAAAAACAGTCTTATAAAATTCAAATATATATATTTCGAGTATTTGTGGAATGTAACAAGTATTTCATGGATCTCTAACTACTATTTGAAATTTGTTTAATCATTAAATTTAGCTCGTCTGCTTGGAGGCAGGGTATTGTCGCCGGTGTCCTCTCCCAGATAGTCCTCGGGTATGGCGAATTCATGCCGAAAGTCCTGGCGATGTGTGCGCACAAATTCAAGGAGATTTTGCTCTAAAATATGTTGATTGACATCATGAAAATGCGTTTTTGAACTGCCCTTATTCTAAGTAACAAAAAAAATAATTATCTTGTTGAATCAAATAAATAAATTAATAAATGCATAAATAAATAAATAAATACAAAAAAAAAGTAAATAAAATATAGATGAATATATAAATACATATATAATTAAATAAATAAATAAATAACTAAATAAATAAATACATAAATAAATTAAATAAATAAATAATTGAATTAATTTAAAGGTACATAAATAAATAAATAAATATATAAATAAAATAAATAAATAAATAAATATATAAATTAAATAAATAAACAAATAAATTTATAAATAAAATAAATAAATAAAATTGAAAAAATAATTTAAATAAATAAAAAAATATTTTATGAGTAATCTTTAATGCGAATCATTTTAAATATACTAAGAATTTTTCCTGATACTATTGATACTTTTTTTATTTATATATTAATAAAAAATATTATATTAAAAAATATATATAATCTTACCTTTTCAAGTGACATTATCAAGGGCTTTAACAGTTTATGATTCTCGGCCTGAAAGTCCTCGAAATCCTCATGCATCAAGAGTTCTGTCCAAGGCTCCTGAAAGAATTTCATGAAACACTTGATAAGACCAGCCTTAAAACGTGCCTTGAGATTATTTAGCATGGACTCATGTTTGCCACAGAAATGCTCCAAATAATCGAGGCTTGATGTCTGCGGCGTTAATGAAATTAAGAGATAAAATATTAAAAAAAAAAATAAATAAAACTCATCTCACATCTTTGGTTACAACAACGATCTCCTCCACCATCATCTTTGGCGATAGACCAATCCGGCAAAAGGTATTATCATCATAGGTGGTCAGCGAACATTTGGTACAACTAACGATACAACTAGCCAAATATCGACAGGGCATTGTCACCTTGGTTATATAATAGTCCATGGGCAAAAGGGCTCGATAAAAAGCCGGCTGTAAATACTTTTCCTGATACGGTTTCTCAGACGGACGCAGGCCCAAAATATGCATTAGCTGTCAAAGAAATAGGTATATTATAATAAATAGTTTATATTAAATAAAATGTAACCTTTTGTGCGGTTTCCATTTCGCTGATAAAACGATATTGATGATTCACGGGCTCATTGAACTCTATAAACTTTCCTATCGCATAAATATCTGGATCATTTGTCTGAAAATTCTTGTTAACCAGAATTCTGTTGTCATTCATGTCAATGCACGAATCGTTGAGCCCTGCAAATAAAGCGGAAATTTAGAAATATAAAAATAGTAAATTTACTTAAAACATATCTGTTAAATAATAATTAGTAATTATAATCATTAGTAGTAAGATTATTTTTGTTTAAAAGCCTAACTAATGATTAAATTACGATTATTTTTGGTTTTCCCAATTATTTAATATTTACAATAACAAAAAATCAAAAATAATCTAAAATGATTACAATTATTCAAAAATAATCAGAAAAAATTAAAAATAATCTTTTTGAGCATTCGGATTATTATTGATTTTTTTCTGATTATTTCTGATTATTTATGACTTATTTGTAAACATTAAATTACATTAAATTTTCACAATCTAAGTAGCCAAAATATTCAGAAAAAATAAAAAATGGTCTGAATTCTCAAAAAGATTATTTTTGATTATTTCTGATTATTTTTGAATAATTGAAATTATTATATTTTAGAATATTTTTAATTTTTTGTAATCGTAATATAACAGTAAATTATATAGTCACTACGATAATTTCCAAAAATAATCTAATTAATTGCTAATTCAAATCGAAATTTAACAGGTATGATTTCAAATATATTACTCACATTTCTTAGCAAACCGATCCATATAGCCCACATTAAAGGATATAAATATATCACAATCAAAGGCAGTTTCCTTCTTATGACCGTCCGTAAAGACAACTTCAATAATGAAATTGTAGGAGCCGTGTTGCATCCAACGGGAAAAGGTCAATTCTCTGTGTATTGTTATACCCAAATCCTCCATCATATCATCGAGAATATATTCAATATTTGCATCATCCGAGGGTATTTTATACTTTTGCTCTTCCTCAGTGCCAGGATGTTTATGTGGTTGGACAAGGACCAATTGAGAAGGACACACTCCATGGCTTATGAGAAAGGCAATGCACTCATAAGTACTCAGACAGCTGCCATAGATGAGTATACGATAACTTCGTCTACTCAGATCCTCCAGAAGAACTCGCACCTTGTAGAACAATATAAACCGATCAATGCGATGATTGAGTTGAATAAAGTTATAAGGTCTGCGACCCGATTCGTCAAAGGCCAGAGCTTTTTGCAAGCTAAAATTAACACTGTTCATCAGCAGCAAAGTATCGTAGAAGATTTCGCAACTCTTGTTGATCTTCAAATATTTCTTATCCCTGTTGATGTAGTTCACATGTCCGGCCACAAAGTGCACCCAATATCGGAGATCCATGCGGGCAACAACATCGCGAACATAACACGATGTATTCTCATAGTACATGAAACAATTCTTCGACTGCTGACAATTGGGACAAAGGAAAGTGCATTCATATTCGGCTTCCACTAAACCAGGCGTCTCAATTACAGTCACCTGCAGACGTGACAAGCACGTATAAGTCTCCGAGTTCTTGTGACTGTAATAATAATTTCTATAAATTTAAGTATTTATAATCAATAAAAAGTCTACTCACTCTTTGCTGTTCCACAGAAAAACCAATTGTCTCAAAAACGCTCGACACTCGGATGAAAATCCAATGATGACCAATCGATTTGTATTACCAAAAAATTTCGATGGATTCAATTTGTGGCGAAAGATTGTTAAGTGATCATCATTATAGTCATAAGTTGGCAGACCTTTAATAGTTCTGGAAGACTTCTGACGCGTTGGCTTCACATTGAACCAATATTTCTTCATGGGATTGGGTTCGATAAGCATCATGGCCGTTTTTAAGTCATTCGAGAATATGTGTTTCTGAAAAGCAAATTAAGGAAAAGTTTAAAATTATTAATAAAAAAATTTGTTATCATGTTAAAATTATTTAAGAAAATATGAAAAAGTAATATATAAAATTAAAGCAATGCATTTAAAATTAGCTGACCATATTTCTTTCTGATCCCTGATCCCTACAACAAATGTTGGAATTTTTAAAAAAATTAATTATAAAAATTCTCAGAACAGAACAATTTATCAAATTTAAAAATATTTTTTTCATCTTTTGTTATTTGGTAATTTTACTAAACATGTTTTTTTCTGGACGTCAAATAAATAAATAAAAAACAAGTGAGAAAGGCTATAGTCGAGGTCCCGACTAAAGGATACCCGTAACTTATTTAAATAAATTTAAAATATTTTTTACTGCATGCTTTTAGGCCCTTAACTACATTGCTTAAAACTAAAATCAACCATTACTACCTTTCTATTTGTCCGATCTTGTTACGATTTAGTAGGATGATATGTAGGTTAAAAAAGTAGCTAACGTTAATTCGCGATTTGCGGAGACGGGAAGGGGCGTGGCTAAAATTTGAAACAAACTTGACCTGCGTGGGGCTTATAAAAGTCAATGGCAAAATTTGGTTGGTCTACCTCTTATAGTCTCTGAGATATAGGCCCTCACACAGACGAACGGACAGAGGGACATTTCTAAATCGACTCGGCTGTAAGTGCTGATCAAGAATCTATACACTTTATGCGGTCGGAGATGCTTCCTTCTGCCTGTTACATAAATCATCAACCACAAATAGAATATACCCTTTTTGACCATTTTCAATGGGCACAGGGTATAGAAAAGAATTATTATATGTAATAATTTAAATTATAATTTTTAATATTATTTATAATAGAAGTACCTTACCTTGCGTGCACAAAAGTAATAGAAATCAAAATATTTGGTTTTGCCCGACAGATTGCGAAAGATGACATCGCAGCTATTGTTGAACAAGGGATGCAACTTGAGCGATATTATCTCGGCGCGTTCGTGGGCCAAATGAGGATCGTGCTTGGACAGATGATAGTGGCGATGCAGATCGTGATGATAAAGGAATCGCCTGAGGACCACATATCCTATGGCGGTGTTTTCCTTGGCCGATTTACTTGAAATTCCACAGCGAATGGTAAAGAAATCAAATTCGCTGTTTTCATTGTACAGAACGTCTTCCATTAATTGTTCAATGACCATCATCTCGTTGTCACTGTGGACATGGGTATTGACCTTTGAACTGCAGGAGAAGCTGCTGCTCTGAGATATACTCTTTTTCTCCGTTTCCAATGACAAACTCATTGCCATTCCCTGAACAATTTCCACATCCTCTCGCTGCAAACGATACAAGCTAAAAAAAAAGGGGAATTAACAGTATGATAAACACAACTTATCAGTTACTATTTAAACCTTATTTCGCCAAAGATAGTGCTACGATGTGTTATATAGATCTCATCCAAGTTGCTCATCTCACTCGGTCGCTGGGCCACGGGCTAAAAATATTACTTAACTTAGTTAAAAAATTTAAAAACAAACTCTGCGACTTGCCATAAAATATTTGAGGGCCTCCAAATGACTGCGCAATGGATTGATACTCTTGGGCATTTCCATAATGCAATAATCCCGATCGGGATATACCGAAAACATGGCGCACAAATAGTTGAACAAACGTTCCAGCGGAAAATCCTTGTGAACACAGATGAACTTCAAGGCAAACACATTCGATGCTCTTTGAACTCCATCTACCTTTTTTAGATTATCCGTGTTATAGAACAAATTAATTGTTTTCTTTTCCTGATTCGTATAGTACTTGATCGTGATAATCTCTAAGGCAAATGGTTTAGTAAAATAGAATATAAAAATTATTATATTTTAAGTTTTAAATTTTTAATTTTAATAAAAATAATAATACAAATTAAATAAAATACATAAATTATATAAATAAAATAAAAAAAATAAATAAAATAAATAAAATAAATAAAATAAATAAAATAAATAAAATAAATAAAATAAATAAAATAAATAAAATAAATAAAATAAAATAAATAAAATAAATAAAATAAATAAAATAAATAAAATAAATAAAATAAATAAAATAAATAAAATAAATAAAATAAATAAAATAAATAAAATAAATAAAATAAATAAAGTAAATAAAATAAATAAAATAAATAAAATAAATAAAATAAATAAAATAAATAAAATAAATAAAATAAATAAAATAAATAAAATAAAATAATAAAATAATAAAATAATAAAATAATAAAATAAATAAAATAAATAAAGTAAATAAAATAAATAAAATAAAAAAATAAATAAAATAAAACTTACTCTCGAATATATACATGAATTTCAGATAAAGCAATTCAACCATATAAAATTTATTCAGAGTCTTTGAATTGTCGACAATTTTGCCCTGTATCGAACTTATTTTAAACTTGCCCTTGCCCCCGCTGGCCACACTGAAGAAAAAGAGATCAATTTTAATTTAAGGGATAATTAAATATATCCTACCTGACTCCACTATCATTCCGCTGCACGCCTCCCAAAATCGTTGCCGATTCCAAGTCGTCCATTGCATCGGCTGTAAATAGATTCGCCTCAACCTTTGGCTCCACCGATCTATGTTTGATAACATTAATATAAAGCTTATATATATCTATCTCTATTGCTCACAAAACTTGTATGTTCTCGCAGACATATGGCTTTGAGGGATTGAATTTGATCAGATTGCCAAAGGTTTCCAACTCGTAGTTCTTCACATAGAATCTGATGTCCACCTCGGACTCTAGCCAAAAAAAACCAGATGTTTGTAGTTCCTGAAGCTCGCTTTCAGTCTCGGCCACAATTAAAACATTATTCTTGGCATTCTCATCCTGTCGCATCAATTCTTCAGCTATATAAAAGTCTCCCAACTCTTCTCTCATCTCGGGCAATTCGTTTTCATGAATTTCAATGATATCATCATTATCTTCGGCCCTAAAGGATTGAAGAAAGCGTAAAAACAGATGTGTAAGAAAGTTTTAAGTAAATTAATGGAATAAAAATTTGATAGAAGAATATTAATTTAATTAATTTAAAGGCGGTAAAAAGTTATATTTATATTATATAGTTTAAAATTTATACAAAATGTGTGAAAATTTCAGCTTTCTAGGTCTTACCGTTTGGGTTGCACAAAAAGTTTTATATAGGCAACTCACTTTCATTTCATACTTTTAGTTGAATTTTAAAATTACAAAATAAAAATTAGACTTAAATTTTAAATTTACCTCTTATTTTTGACTTTTAAAATAAAAGTTATGGAATAAATTTTCAAAAAAAAAATAACAATACTTATTTAAGACTTTTGAACAAGAATGACTTTAAATTAAGAATTTGTATAATTTTTTAGCCATATAACAAAAATTTAAAAATTATTATAATGACAGAATTTCGTATATTTATTTAAATACTAAATTTTAAATTAAATTAAAAACTTACAGTGCCCTGCGATATGTGATCCTTGGCAGCAGTCCATAGCGATGCGTAATGTACAGGGATTGTGTGTTCGAATTGGACGAGATGCTGAAATCGCGGGGATAAAAGACCTTGGCAAGCTTTTCCAAATCATCAAAGCTCTCGGCATAGTAGGAACTGTAATGGGAGAGCTCTGGCATCCTAACCGTAATCACGAAAGTAATACGAATTTCCAGATAGAAAACCCCTCGCAAAACTTCGCGCAGGGCATTCGGATGATCGCTGGCATAGATGCAATAGTTGAAGAAGAGCGTATTCATCCAGCTGATGGGATCACTGATGCTGTAGGGTATGTGTATGTACGGATAACTGGAATTTATTATAAATACAAATATGTATATTAGCTTACCAATATCTGCCGTGTAACCATTCTAGCCAACTGTCGCTGAGCAACGGGCCAATTGCTGGATAACTGCGGAACTCGGCATATGCCACAAGATTGCCATTCTCCTGATTGGTCTCCACAACTAGACGATGGGTCTGATAGCTCTTGAAGAAATTGTCCTTGGCACCAAATTTGGAGCGCTTGTTGCCGAACCATTTGGCATTCTGCACGTAGGTCAAGGAGGCAATCTCATCCAGATCATCGAGGGTTGCCCTGCGCACCGTGTAATCCCGATTCATTTAAAAAATACCCCTTAAAATATGTTTGTGTGTTTATGTGTGTTTGTATCTATATTTATTTATTTAGTGTTGTCATTTTTTGATTTATAAAACGTATTTACTTGTATTCAAGATGAAATATTTTATTTAGGAATAACAAAAACCAATTAAATAAACATCAAACAAAAAAAAACAAAATCATAAAAAAAGGAATCATAACTTGGAAAATTTAAATAAGAAAAATTGTTTTTATTTTGGCTTTTCCCAATTTTAGTCTTCCAAATATGTTTTTATAATTTTTATTTCCATATCATTTTTTCTTATTTTGGTTTCCTAATTTTTTCCATATTTAATGCCTTTTTCTTTAATTGTACCAACTTTTATTTCCAATTTTTGGTATTTCTAGTACTTTTATTAGACATACATTCAGGAAATCATTCAAAATCATCATTCACGGGCACTTCTAGGCCATCAATCTCATAGCATTTGGCTCTGGCCTTTTTGCAGGAACTGCGATCGTCACCTTTGGAATTACTCGACTCCCAGCGAAAATAGGGACATTCATTTTTATGATGATAATCCATAACGCACATGTGCAATAACATAAAGTAAGGTCGACAGGCGCTTTTCAGTAAAGATTTCACACCCGGCGTCGACTTGAGCAAATTAAATTCCGGTTGAGCTAAGTAAAATAAAAATAATAAAATTAAGAGAGTTAAAGATGTAACTGTTAATTATACTTTTAGAATATTTTCCTACTCTTCTGTCGGCATTTCTCATAGGCCTTGAGAAAATATTCCTTCTCCTTGGGTCTCTCCGCATACGAATTCTCTGCCTCCAGTTGAACCATCTTCATATTGAGCGTATCTCCCTTGCCTATAAATTTGCTCTTCTTGTAAACACACTCCACGAAACACTATAAATAAGTTAGCTGATTAAATCTGAATTAATCGATTAGTCTATTGATGTACGCACCGACATAAATTTAAATAATTTGCCAAGATCTTCGCTGTCGGCATCTGGCAATTTTGAAGAATGGATGGACATGCACTTGACCAGATTTGGATTGTCTCCCAAGTAAAATTCAGAGCAGCAGCCACTGCGCTATCATTACACAGAGAGAAAAAAATTTTATAAAATTAATGAATACTTCAAATTTTTAGAATTTACTGAAAATGTTCATATAAATTCTGTAACCGATTTAAAATATTTTTGATATAAATAAAAATGTTAATCAAATAAATCCAAGATAATTTTTGCATATGACCTAAATTTACACAAATTTGTCCCACTTTAAAGTTTCATAATAACAAAATATGAACGTTTTGAACTTCAAAAATCAAATCTAAGTCCTTAACTAAAATAATTTTAATATAGTTTGATATGTAGTCTTTTGAGTCTTTTATTAATCATTTTATTCAGTTTGCATTTATAGAAAATAATAAAATTGCTCACCCTTTTGGAGCAGGTTTCCTCAGTCAAGGAGTCTACTGAATCAACTGTTTCCTCGCTGTCCTGGCCAAGGATCTGATCAATAGCAACCAGACAAATTAGCAAAAATATTAAAGTAAAATTCCGTTGATTCATTGCTCATTGAATTGTTTAAATTGAACTGAGTCAATTACTAAATTCAAATGTAGATTTTATAGACTTTTTCATTACATTAGTGTAATTATTCATAATTTGTTTTTGTAATTAAATTAATTACAGTCTGCTGAGTTATTAAGTTCAATTGTTTAATGAAACGCGGTTAATTATTAAATGCCTCATTAAGCAACAATACACAAATTCAACTATATAAAGAAGTCTGAAATTAGACTAAAGTAAGCTGAATTATGAAGCAAATCATTTTTATAGCAATCGCATTATTTTGGGTAAGTTTTAAATTCTATACAATTTATTAAATTACAAATTAAAATATACCTATTTTTTGCAGTCTTTCGTTGCCAGTGAAATCGACTGCGATAAGGCGGAAAATGTGAATGAGGATCACATTCATTATTGTTGCAAGCATCCCGATGGCCAAAATGAGATCGTTGAGAATTGTGCCAAGGAAACGGGCTTTAAATTGACCAACAAACAGGAACAAAATATTTTAGACATAACCGTAGATCGCGCTATTACCGCCTCCTGTTTTTCCGATTGTATTCTCAACAAATTACATTTCCTGAAGGATCGCAAATTGGATATGATGGCTGTGAAGCTTTATTTTGAAAAAGAGTACAGCAATGATCTAGAATATGGCAGGGAAATGATCAGTGCTTTTGATCACTGTCATGGCAAAAGTAAATATTATATATTTTCACATTTTTAAACAGCGGTGGGCACGCATAGGCTCCGGGAGCTAACGGCTGCTCCCAACTTTATTTATTTAAAAAATTTTAATATTAAATTGATTTTCTTTATTCTTTCTGTGCAGCTCAGGAAAAGACTTCGAATTTCTTTGGAAAACACATGCATCATCGTTGCAATACCAACTCCAGTGTCATTGTGGGCTGTGTTGTCAAACAATTTTTCCACAATTGTCCAGCTAGTCGTTGGTCCAAGACCCAAGAATGCCACGAAGCTCTGGTGTTTAGCAAGAACTGTCCTGATGTCTTTGCCTCTTTATAGGGAATATTCTTTGATGATTTTTAAAAAATAATAACAATTATGCCTCTGTAATGACAATTCAAAATTTAAGTATATTAAAATAAATAATTAATAAAAATAAATAATTTATAAATATTAAAATAAAATGTATTAAAACTTGTATACTTTAAAAACAATAAAAAAAAATTTAATTTAAATTTCATTTTTATTAAACTTATAAGCAATAAAAAAAAAATTTAAACATATTAAAATTAATAGATCAATTATTTATTTAAAGGCATATATTACAATGAATGTGTATTTAAATAAATAATTGACAAATTCTAAAAATAAAACATGTACTCCATTTTTTTTAAAAGTATTTTAATTAAAAAAAAACCAAAATATTAAATTTAAAAAAATTAAACTTAAATTTTTGATAGTCAAGAATTTTTATTTAGGTATTTGTTTTTATTATTATTTTGAGACTATCAATGAATTAACTTTTCTTCCTGCTGTTTTTGCAGTCTAAAAATTATAGTAAAATTAACTTAATAAACATTATGTTGTTTAGATTAAACGTTTACTTTTTATAGATGCTTTAAAGTTAAATATGTTTTCTAAGTTCCCCATAAAAATGCAAAGAAATTTCCCTGTCGAATACTATCTCATTTTATAGACTTGGAATATGAATTGCTGATTTCTTTATATAATAAGACAGTTGATTAAATCATGTTACATGGTGGTTAGCACATCCTTGCACTTTTTGGAGAACGCCAAGGTTTCCACACACTCCGTGGTGTTGGACCAACGACTCCTGGGACAATTGTGGAAAAACTTGTGAACGACGCAGGCGAGAACAACGCTGGGCATCGGTTTGCAGTAGAAGGCCGAGCTGCTAAAAGCCTTGACCAGAGATGAGGACAGAAACTCGGCAGTGGCTTCTTCAGCTATAGAAATGTTATGAGGAATTATGAAAAATATTAAATATGATTGTTTTTAAACCCACCTTTCGAATGGCAGTGATCAAATGCCGAGAGTATTTCAGTGACATATTCCGGATCCGATTTGTACGTAGCCTGATAGTGATTCCTGACGGCCTGCATGTTGAGCTTGTCCTTGTCCATAAACTTGTAGTGATCGAAGACACACTTGGCCCAACAGGTGCCCGTCATCACCTGGTCCACAGTGACATCCTCCAGCGCCTCCTCATCCTTTGAAGGCAATTTGAACTTGGTTTGCTTGGCACACATTTCGACGACATCGTTGTGTCCGTCGGGATGCTTGCAGCAAAAATGTATGTGATCCTCGTGGATGCGTTCCTTATCACGACAATAAATGCGTATACCTGTAATCTGTTTTTTAAATTAAAAAAAAAAAAAAATTTTTAATTATTGATATTACTATACCCGCACAGTTTTAAAGATATTTGGATTTGTTTCCTAACTAACTACTATTATTACCTATCATCCTACTAAATCGTAACAAGATCAGACAAATAGATAGGTGGTAATGGCTGATTTAAGTTTTTAAGCAATATAACTGCCTTAAAGTATGCAATAAAAAATATTTTTAATTTTTTTTTAATAAGTAACGGATATCCGTGGTCGGAAGCTCAACTGTAGTCTTTTCCACTTGTTAGTATTATTATTTTTATTATTATCAATATTATTTATTTTTATATTATTATTAAGAATATAAATTATTTGACTTACCAGCTGCAGCAGCGTTAGGGCCAAAAAAAACCAAATAAAATACACTTTACTCATGGCGACAGCTGCTCAATTGCTTCAACAGCTTAAGCCCATTACGGCCGTTTATATAGGCCCTGTTCATAACCCAAATCAATTGTCAAGCTAAATGAGCTGTGAAATGGACAGACGTTAATTTAATTTACCTTTTTTATAATAATAAAATTTATCTATCTGTTGCTGGTTAATTTAATACACGCTGAAATGATGATGAACGTCAACCTGACAACCAAATGTTGTTTAAACTGCGGGGGCGGGTTTAGAAATTTGGTCGTCATGACACTTTTTCGCGTTGTTGTCGTTTGTTTTTTATTTTTTCTTTGCTTTTCTGCAGCCCATATTTTCAGTATTGGCTTAATTAGTCGACTGCTGGCCTTTGAAATTTGATAAGCGGCTTATTGTGCATCAATTGAAGACGAATTAAGATGGGCAAAAAGGGCAAAGGAAAGGGCAACAAGCTGGCCAAGATGTCCGAGGAGGAGCGGGCCAGATATTTGCAAATGCGCGCCGATCAGGAGGAGGAAACGAGACGTCGCAAAATGCAGCTCATAGCGCTCTACATGAAGGTAACAACTCAAATTTATTTACTATAATCAAAATTAATTTAAACTTAATAAATTTACAGAACAAACTGAAGCGAGAGGATGCTTTTTGTCGCTTGAATATGGCCAAAATCAATCAGGAATGGCGCAGTATTTTAAGACAGGTAAAGATCCAGGATCTGCGCCGGGAAATCATCGATGTGGAGCTGTTCTTCAAGGAGGCGTTGAAGCGCAAGGATCAAGTCATACAGCGCCTGATTGGGGACATCAATTCCACGGAGGATATGTACGCCAATCTGCAGCAATCGCATATGGAGAATATTGACAAGATCATAGGTGAGTTGAAGTATTTAAAATAATAAATTATTAAACTGCATAACATTGTACAAATTATATTATAATAATTATAGAATTATTTACTTGTATGAAATATTTTCGACTCATTTGCCTATTTTAATGCTGCCAATCATTCAGCATTTTATAAGAAAATATTTTTAAAATTTAAACTGCCTCGTTTTTTAAATACAGTCGAACTTTCATAACTCGAACTTCTATAACTCGAACTTCTCCCTAAATAAATATGTGACAACAAAATTAATAAACTTAAGAAAAAGGACTTTATAAGTCGATAATCTCCATAGCTCGAACCTTTTCCTTGGATAATGGTGATTCGAGCTAGGGAAGTTCGACTGTACTTGCTAAAATCAGAAATTTTGCACTAAAATTTTAAAATAATGATATTTTTTCACATGATTTTCACTTTATATTCAAATTAATCGGTAAAAACATATGAGCTGATATACGCAAATTCAAAAACTATAGGAGCTAGACGCCTCAAAAATGGTATGAAGATCTAAAAAGAAACACAAAAGTTATGAAAGAAAAATGTTTAATATTTTTATGTACAACCAGTAAATTAGTGTGTGCAAATACATGATAGAATATAGAGTGCAGGGTATTTCATAGTCGAGCACTCTCTTGCTATTTCCAGATTTAAATTGCTATAACAAAAATGTTTAATAATTTTATATACAACCAGTAAATTAGTGAGTGCAAATACATGTTTGGGTATAGGGTACAGGGTATTACATAGTCATACTATTTTCCAAATTTAATTAACATAATAAATTTCCTAAGATACACAAAAGTTAAACAATTAAAGTAAGTAAATAAACAGTAAGCAAATGTGTGCAAATACATATTAAGTTTCGTTAACTGCCTAACTACAGGGTAGCTCGTAGTCGAGCACACTCTTTAATTATTTCCAAATTTAAATTTAAACCATTAATCCCCTTTGAAACAGACCTACACCTAAGTCGCATTGAGTTCTTCCGTCACATCTACGAGGACGATAAGCGAGCTGTGCTCCAGGAATGGAAACAGGACTCGAGTTTCTTTCGGAGCATGCAGACGGAGAAGCAGCTGCAATTGGAGTGCGTATTCTACCAGGTGGAGGAGACGACGGACAAACATGTCAAGGACAATCACGAGCGCTATCTCGATCGTGTGGAGGATCTCAAAAGTGGCGTAAGTTAAAAAATAAAAATTAGGTAAACAATAAATTGCTGTGCTCTTCCCAATCATCGCACTGTGCTTTCGCATACTCCGACATGCACTTGATCAGCTCGCGGGATTGGCCACATCTGTTATTGTTGTTGTTGTTGCTATTGTTGTTGTTGTTGTTGTTGTTGCTGCTGCTCTGGTAGCGAGATTGCTCCAGATATCGAAAGCATTGCTGCACCGTGTCCATGTAAAAGTTGCGCAGCCCGCGATCCCGCAGATCCTTGGTCAGGAGGTAGCTCACCTTGCGCCGATCCGGCTGTCCATTGGCATCCACCTGGCCAGAATTATATAGCATATGATTTTTAAATAAACATTTACATTTAATTATAATTTCATCATTTTTTATATGGATAAAAAATTAAAGCTTAAAAATAATTACATTTAATTAAACCCTTTCCTTTTTAGTATACTCCATTTAGGGTAAATAATATTTCTGAGATTTTCTCGTTCCTTTAAACAAATTTTTTCAAAATTGAATCTATTGTAATGAATGCAATTATATATATTTACAGTTGAACTTCCATAACTCGAACTTCTATAACTCGAATATCTCTCTAGCTCGAACTAAATGAGTGGCAGCAAAATTATTAAACTTAAGAAAAATAACTCTATAAGTCGAGTTCGGGAAGATCGACTGTATTTATTTTCTTAAATTAATTGTCGCTCGATTATAGTCCTTAATATAATAAATGTTTTTTTTTTTTTTGCATTATTCAAATTAATTTTGTAGTACTCTTATGTATGTATAATTAATTGCCGTCTTCAAATTAAAGCTAATAATTAAATTTTATTATCCTATTTTTTTATTAATCTGTTTTAAATTTCAAGCATATAAATAAAATATAAGGCGCATTATTGGTTTTTTTTTCAATAAAAATTTAAAGCCTGTTTTAAACTTATTAAACATTATTCTTTTATTTAAAGTCATATAAAACTCTTTTTCAATTTTTTAAATTAGCCTCATTAAATTTTTTTGCATTTAAATCATTTTTATTTATTTTTGATTTTCAAATTTAAAATTGAAAATATAAATTATGTAATTAAATCAAATATTTAAAGAATTTACTTAATTAATCAGAAACCTTTTTTTTCATTTTCTTAACTCATAATTTATATTTAAGATTGCTGCTCACCATGTTCATTTCCTCGAAGAAACACTGTGCCACGCAGGAAGACAACTCCCCTGTGTTGTTATTGTTATTGTTGCTGTTATTGTTATTGTAATTGTTGTTATTATTGTTGTTGTTATTGTTCGGTCTATTGTTGTTCATATCGGAGTGTTTCAGGCTGCGTTGCCAGCGATTGCCATAGGATTGTTGTCCTTGTCCTTGTCCCTGACCCTGATTTTGTCCCTGACTCTGTCTGTCCCTTTCACCCTGTCCTTGTCCCGCTCCTTGTCTATAGT
Organism: Drosophila recens; assembly: GCA_037043495.1. Taxonomy (NCBI): domain Eukaryota; kingdom Metazoa; phylum Arthropoda; class Insecta; order Diptera; family Drosophilidae; genus Drosophila; species Drosophila recens. The sequence goes on along the minus strand of JBAMBJ010001389.1, from coordinate 152,322 downwards.
TGTCTTGATTGTTGTAGTTGCTGTTATCATAGTTGTAGCGTCGATGTTCATTTCCTTCGTCCTGGTTGCCACTGCCACTGGCGCGTTGCATGCAACTGCGCACGATCCTTTTGAGCTCCTCATCGCTGACTCCATCCTGGGAGCGACACTTCAGACTCCAAATGCCACAACAGCAACAACAACACACTAAGAACAACAACACGAAACGCATTTCGAAATACTGCTCTCAAATGTTGCATGCCACTGCAGCTTTTATAGTCAACTCCGTTGACAACTTAATAACTCTCCCTTGATGGACACACAATATAAAGTGATTACCATGTTCAAAAATTCAAAAAATGTAGACCTAGCTCTATTAGTCTCTTATAGTCGAGTTCCCGACTATGAGATACTCCTTACTTGTTTAAATATATTTAAAAAAAATTGTATTGCATACTTCAAGGCACCTTCATTTCTTTTAAACTTAAATTAGGCATTACTAACGTTTTGTTGGCCCGATTTTGTTGAGATTTAGTAGAATGATAGCTTATAATAATAAATAAAAATTAACTACCAAAAAAAACTAATATTTTAATTCATTCCTTATTAAATTTTAAATATTTTTTACTTTAAAGTCTTAGAAAAATTTAATTTTTTCCATTTTTTACACCAGTTGATTTACTCCCGACCATAAGATACGCTTTACTTATTTAAATATATATCAAAAAATAGCATTGCATACTTTTAGGCACTTCTGTTCTGTTTGCTCGATCTTGTTGTGATTAAGTAGGATAATAGCTTATAATAATAAAGATAAATTAACTATCAAAATTTTAATTTATTCCTTTTAAAATTTCAAATATTTTAAATTTTTGAATCTTAGAAAAATTTATTATTTTTTTTCATAATTTATACGCGTTGATTTACCCAAACTCAAGACTATAAGAGCTAGACGCCTCAAATATGCTATGAATATAGGAATAATAAGCACAAATTTGATTGACTCACAATATAAAACTATTATCTTGTCATAAAACTTACATTTTTAGATGCAATTGAAGCTGGAACAGATTACAGGCAAGGGGGAGTCCAAATTAGAGACGCTGTGGGAGGACTATCAAACAGTTTTGGCCAATTATGGCAAGCACATTGAAGGCTTCTACTCGGAGTACGTGGATCTCAAGCAGCGGGACGAGGAGAGCGCCCAGCTGATCAGTCAACAGAGCTATGAGATTGAGCATCTGATTGAGCAGCTCTCCAATCTCCGACTGCTCGCCGAGGAGCAGCAGTTGAAGCAACAGGCTCAACTCGAGCACAGACAACTAATCAAGCAACAACTCACCGATCGCTTCCGGGAACTGCGTGAATGCGTCGACCTGGAAGTGGAGAATCAGCACAAGCTCTTCAAGCAAATGTCCGTGGAGAGTCATGAGGTCATTGAGGTGAGTGCACCCCTAAAATGAATAAAGATTTTGAATTATTTTTATTTTATTAATAAACTACATACAGCTTTTCAATCACTGAGTATTATTCACTAGTAATAAGTTCATTACTCAAAGTATACATATTTTGGACGGATTCCAAATGAGTTGTTATCATCGGGAAATTTACCTATAAAAAAATTGTTTCCACCAGACTCAAAACTTACATAACTTTGTCAAAACTTGATTGATTTTCAATGTGAATACCAGACTTAAATCTTTAATAACTTTGTTAAAACTTGATAGATTTTCATGCTGAATATTAATTTGATCATTATTTGAACGGGAAATTTATTCTGCATTCAAAATTTTATTCATTCAGCCCATTGCATTTTTTTTAATATTGTTGATTTTTCCAACATGTGTTCAAAAACTTTGCGCTCTTCTAACATTGTTAAAGCTTGATCGATTTTCAGGCTGAATATCATTTTGATCATGATTTAGTCTCCAAATTGAATTTTATAAAATTTGAAAAATATTATTTTATTTAAATTTTTTATTTTTTCATACCTTTGAGGTTTTTTTTTAGTCTTTTAACTTGCATAATTTATTAAAAAGCAACCAATTTTCAAGCAAAATGACATAATGATTATGATTTGGCCTCTAAATGGATTCTGCATTTAAATTTTAATATTTTTTCAAATGTAAACAATTTTCAAATATATTTTTATAGACACTCAAAGGCATCCTCGCCAAGGGGGAAACTTTGACGCAGCTGGCGCGAATCTGCTCCAAAATGGAGACACAGCGGGAGAAAATGTTTCTCCTGCCACAACTGAGTCGGGAGATAATTGAGATACGAGAACTGCAGTCGCCGACAGAGGAGACAATCTCAGATCCACTCAAGGTAGGAAATTCTTAAAGACTTTAAGAGAAGTATAACAGTGAAAAAAAACAGAGTATATACAGTGATGAAAAAATAATAGAAACGAGGCTTATTTGGACATTTTAAAAATATTATTTAATAGTATGAAATATTATGAAACAAAAGAAAACTATCGTTTCTATTATTTTTTCCATTATCGTATTTAAATAAATATTCTTTTTTATTTATTTATTTATTTATTTATTTATTTAACATCCTAGTGCTACAAGTTTTAAGGAACTTATAATTATTGCAGGAGGAAGTTGCGAGTCTGCCGCAGATGGAAACCTTTTGGAGGCGTGTCAACAACGTGGCCGTCGACGTGGCGTGTCTGAAACAACAAAAGCGCAATCTAGAGGCAGCAAATGCTCAATTAAAGTCGGAGCTGCAAGACTATTTGATTAATCTGAACATCAGCAATGGCTCCAATAGCCACATACAGAGTTATCTGTCCCGGCGACCCAAGAGCATGTCCGTGGATCGCGTCACGCAGCTGAGATTGCAGCCAAAACAGGTGAAAAGCGCAATGGCAACGGCGGGTGGCGGCAGACGCCCACTGCCACGCCCACATGGCGAGTATGTGCCGAGGTGTGAGGCAAATATCTCAAGCACAATACGTTCGCGCAGCTTGATACGCGGCAAACCGCAGTTGGCCAAGATTCAAAACAGGAACAAAGTCATTTAGTCGGACAAAAATTTCAACAAAATAAAGAAATAAATTTAAAAAACCTTACTTATTTAAATGAATACAAAAAAATTTATTGCATACTTTTAGGCACGTACATTGCGTTTTAAACTTAAAACAGGCATTAGTGACGTTTTGGTTGCTTGATCTTTTTGTAACTTAGTAGAATGAAAGCTTATAATACTAAATCACTTTATTGAGCAATACAAACATAATATCTTAATATCAGTTGGCCAAGATTCAAAAACAAAGTCATTTAGTCTGACAAAAATTTCAACAAAAAATATAGAAATAAATTTAAAAAAACCTTTCTTATTTAAATAAATACAAAAAAAAAGGTTTGCATACTTTTAGGCACTTATATTTCATTTTGAACTTTAATCAGGCATTAGTAACGTTTTGGTTGCTCGGTCTTGATGTGATTTAGTAAATTAGAAGCTTATAATACTAAATAACTTATTGAGCAATAAAAACATAATATCTTAATATCAGTTGGCCAAGATTCAAAAACAAAGTCATTTAGTCTGACAAAAATTTCAACAAAATATAGACATAAATTTGAAAAATTCACAGTACTTACCGAATTTTCGAAATTGTAAGTAATCCTCAGAAATGCAAAATTCCCGGAATATTATAAAACGCTTTGCGCTCAGTCGCTGTCCGCCGCCGGCGTTTGGCAAGATGCCCGTGCGGGAGTCAATTAATCAGGGCGGCAATATTCTGGCGCACGCCAGATTGGCCAATTGCTGCCGCAAGCTATATACCCGATTGTTTGGCTGGGGAATGAAGGCCGGAGTCGGACAGGCGTTGGCAACGCGACGCCGCAAATACGACATGACCTGGCTGAAAATTGCACTGCGCCTCAAAAAGTCGGACAATGATACGGAGGTCGTTGATGCGCTCAGCATGCCGCTGAAGCAGTGTCTGGACCTGCAACCATACTCCATTTGTGCCCCCTGCAAACCGGACTTGTCCCGCCAATATTCCGGAAATACTCCCAAAGTTAAGATGTCATTTAAGCCCAAGGCGAGCTATTATAAGAAAGTGCGCACTCAAAGTCTGGTTGTCAAGGCGAAAACCGTTAAATATGTGTCGTAAATTGGACTTTACATATAATAATCTGGGAAAAAGCATTAAAATAAATATCGCCATATTTCCTTTTAAATTGTAACGTTTTTATTTATTGCATTTGGCCAGACCACTGAAAAAGGTTACATCTGCAGCGCTGCCAGATCGTTAATAGTAGCACATTAGACTTAAATATAATCAAGAAGGTTGGTTAATTATTAAATTCTCAAAATTTCAGTTCTAAATAAGAATTTAAGTGAACGTTAGTTGCAAGCGGGGCTAACAACAAGCAAAGCGCAGAATCAACGCCACAACCAACGCAGTCATTGCTAGCGCCACCTTGTGGCTGTTTGCGAAACAAACGAACGAAGTGAGCGATGGCCCAGTTTGCTAGAAGATGCCAGCGCTGCCAGATCGTCAATGGTGTAGAATCTTAAGCTTGCCGCGCTTGTTGAATTTAATTTTTGAAATCAGTTAAATTATTAAATTCACACCATTTCAATTAAAAATTAGAATTTAGTTGAACGTTGGTTGCAAGCGAAGCTAACAACTGAACAAAGCGCCGAAAAAACGCCACAACCGCCGCAGCCATTGTTAGCGCCACCTTGTGCCCGTTTGCAGAACAAACGAACGTACATTCATCGTTCACTTTGCTTGAAGGTGCCCACACACGACAAGAATGCTCAATGATGTGCAGCGACCGCAGACGGCGAGAGACCATTGTAATGTCTACTCGTTGCACCACACACACGACAGACTTGTACCCAAATTTTCACGGCAACAATGAATTCGATGGTCGCTTAAACGGAAATTAAATTAAAAACAAATTATAGTACGAGCATAATTAATGCAAGTGAACTGCAATGGCTGCTTAATAGAGTGCACAAATTAAAACAAAAGCCATGATCAAGTGAATAAAACAACAAAACGAAGCCCGCATTTTGGGGTGTAAAAATTGGATGTGTTTTTTACATGTGTATCTGTGTATCTAGCGAATCCAATGTGTATGTGTGTACATATGTAAGTATGTAAGTGTGTACGCACTGTTATAGATACAACAACAAGGCAGTTGAAACGGGAATCGGAACGGGGAACGAAGAACGAAGAACGGAGAACGGAGGAGGAACAGCAGGAGCGTGTTCGTTCTTGTTCTTGTAAAATTACCAAAAAGAAAATTTCATTCGGAAAATGCGGAAATGTGGCTGAGAAAGAGAAACAACCCCGAAAATGTGAAAAACGAAATGTATTGTATGTGTGTACATAATAAGACTTGAAACGGCAAAAACAACCAAATTCAATACGAATTTAATAATAAAAACAACAAGAAAATAGAATAAAAGACAACGACTAATAAAAATCAAATAATAAAATTAAAGATTTCCTATCAGCGGGCAAAGAAAGAAAGTGTGAGAAAACAGAGTGAAAGAAAATACATATAAAGAACCCATCAAAATCAAAGAAGAAGAAGAGAAAAAAAAACTCCGATTGTAAATTTTGTGTCGTATTTTATTTGGTTTATTTTTTTGGGGCACGCCGTCGCCGTAGGCGAGATAAACATAAAGAAAGATAAATACGGAAATAAAATTAATGGACAAATGAAGTGAATATATGGAGAATTATTAGAGTGTTCTCTATTCTGTTGTGTGGTTTAGTTTAGTTGTTGTGCTGTGTTATCTCCTTATCTGCATATGCCGTCTTTGTCTCGCCTTCGACTTCGAATTGGTAGCAGGCAAATGTAACGGTAATTGGAGCAGGCGAGGAATTATTTTTAATATAAAGATAAAAACACAACCAAAACAAAAACAAATTAAGCGTGAACACAGCCAATAGGAAGAAGAAGAGGAGCAAGTAAAATAACAACAACAACAACAGCGACGCAGCCTGCTTGAAAATAAAGGTTCGTAAAGAGAGACATGTCTCTGTGTGTGTGCGTGTGTGTGTGTGTGTTTCGAAGACTGCCACGCCTCCCCCGCATATACAGTATATCAAGTAATTATTTTGACCAACTAAAATATGAGAATTATTTATATAAGAATATATATTTTATTTAATTTTGAAAAAACAAACATTTTAAATGTTGAAAAAACTATTGTCTTTTCTTTTTTCCTAATAAATTCAAGTCAAGTAATTAATTTTAAATAGTTAAATATTTGAGGCCATAAGTATTTTTACACCACTTAAAGTACTACTTATAATTTGAACTTACTTCATGTGAAGTTTGGCATCAATGCTAAAAAGGCACTTTTTCCTAATTTTCATACAAAAAAGTGTTTTTTTTTTGCAGTTTTCGAATAATCATAAAAAAATACTAGCGAAGAGATTTTTGCAGTCACTATTAGAATTATTTGAAGAAATTTTTTGCATCAAAACATTTTTTTAAACCGGGGGAAAAATTTGAAAAATTAGACGTTTACAAAAATTCTAAATTTTCAATGGGAATTCAAATGACTATTCCATTGATGCCAAACTAAGCATGAAGTAAGTTCAAATTATGAGTATAATTAACTTTAAGTGGTATCAAAATACTTATGGCCACCGTTTTATATAAGATCAACTTGTATCAGTTGGCAGAAAGATTTGATATTAAATTTTAAAATAAAGTTGTAAAACAATTTAATAAAACATGCAATTAAATTATATTATGTATAAATATTAAATGTGTTACTGAAAAGATAACAAAGTTAAATTATAATGTTCTATTATAACTTAAACATTTTTCGTGCGTCAAAATAACTACTTGACATACTGTATAAGCGGGTGTATATGCATAAGTGTGTGTGTGTTTGTGCCTGTGTGTATGTGTTGCACTTCATATTGAGCTTCCTTTTGACTAACAGCTGCCACATTCTTTACCATTTGCATTTGTACATTAGCCAAGAAACCCGCTAAAAAATAAAGAAAAAAAAAACAAAACAAAAAACATGATTGCCTCCTCTCACAACTGCGCTATATAAATATACATACTGTATATATATCGTAAATCGTATATATATCCACCACATCGACATCGATACATCTGGAGCACTAACTAAATCATCCATCATCAAAAATGCGCAGACAGCTTCAAAATCTGCTGCTGGTTCTCATCCTGGCAGCAGCTCAAGGTAAATTCTCCATCATTTCATTTGAATCTCTGACCAATAGCATAACTATGTCTAACTTGCAGCACAATATCAATCACCAAGGATCATCGAACATCCTACAGATCTAGTGGTTAAGAAAAATGAACCCGCCACGCTCAATTGCAAGGTGGAGGGCAAGCCGGAACCCACTGTGGAGTGGTACAAGGTAAGAGATCATACAATCCCATTGTTACATATTTATATTTGACAATTTATTTACAATATATTTATAATCTTAGGATGGCGAACCTGTCAATACCAATGAGAAGAAATCACATCGTGTGCTGTTCAAGGATGGCGCCTTATTCTTCTATCGCACCATGCAGAGCAAGAAGGAGCAGGACGGCGGGGAGTATTGGTGTGTGGCCAAAAACCACGTGGGCAAAGCCGTCAGTCGGCATGCCTCACTCCAAATTGCTGGTAAGACAAGACAACACACAACAACTTGTTTAACCCACACTCCATGTTTTTAGACCCTGTACTTAGGAAAATGTAAGGGTCTTATAAGTTTGTCAAGGAAATATGCGTAAAAGACGATAAATGTCGAGTCTGCATATCTTGTAAAAGAATGCATAGATTTAAAAGACCAAAAGAGCTAAAGCTACCAAATTACGTGATAATTCTTTTACAGGATGTACCCAAATCAGATATAGTATTCGGTCACTCCTCTAAAAATTGAAAGAAGAATAAAGAAGCATAAAAAAAGGGCAATAATTTAGCAAACGCTTGTGAAATATACCATTTTTATGAAAATTGAAACACAAGGGAAAATAAAAACACTGAGCTTTAAAGGCAAATAAAGAACTGAGAGATATTTATGTATTCTAAGAGTATTTCTAGATTTTAACAGCATTTGACTTGTTTTTGCAACAAGTACTGGGCTTCTTAAGGTCGAGCTCGCCTTTGCTTTTAGTATTTCTATAAATCAATAAGTTAAGCTTATCCCATTCAATTATTTTTATACTCTTTAACCACTGGGTGAATCTAGTTTACTTTAATTTGAAAATACTAGTATCTGCTTTTATTTTTCTTTCTTACGGAATAAATACAGGATCTCTCACAGTCTTGCACATTTCCTATTAGAATTTATTTAAATTTGTTTTTTTACAGCATAATAGAACATAATAGACTTTATCAGTATTTATTATAAATACATATTTGAAACAATAAATAGAGGGTCTCTCACAGTCGAGTTCACTTGCATATTTTATTGGCTTTTTTTCCATAATAGACTTTGCTATAACTATTTATGACAATTACATATTTTAAGCAATAAGTGCACGATCTCTCGCAGTCGTATACACTCGACTGTTGCAATTCCTGCCATGTAGTTTTGGGCCATGTTTGACACCTCTTACTTTAAATTTGTATCTGATATTTGTTGCAGTTTTGCGCGACGATTTTCGCGTGGAGCCGAAAGACACGCGGGTCGCCAAAGGCGAGACGGCGCTGCTGGAGTGTGGGCCGCCCAAAGGCATTCCAGAGCCAACTATTATCTGGACGAAGGCAAGAAACACAAACTTGACAATCTTAAGCAACATTTGTGCCAATTTTTAACTGATTTTCTCTGTCTGTCTCTGTCTTTGACTCTGTCAATTTTTGTCGAATTTAGAATAACGTGCCGTTGGATGACCTGAGTTCCAAGCCATTTGGTGGCGCCACATCGCGTGTCCGCATTGTGGATGGCGGCAATCTGCTGATCAGCAATGTGGAGCCCATCGATGAGGGCAACTACAAGTGCATCGCCCAGAATCTTTTGGGCTCACGCGAGTCCAGCTATGCCAAGCTGATTGTACAGATTAAACCGCATTTTTTGAAGGAACCCAAGGATTTGACCGTTGTCTATGGCCAAACGGCAACTTTCCATTGCTCTGTGGGCGGAGATCCGCCGCCCAAGGTGTTGTGGAAGAAGGAGGAGGGCAATATTCCAGTTTCCCGTGCTCGCATCTTGCATGACGAGAAGAGTCTCGAGTTGTCCAACATCACGCCCAACGATGAGGGCACCTATGTGTGTGAGGCGCACAACAATGTGGGCCAGATCAGCGCCAGGGCTACTCTAACTGTGCACGGTAAGATTAGCTATCAATTGCTTGTTATTGATTTTTAAACTATAACTACATAATTTGTTCTACATATGTAGTTCATATATGTGTATGTTTATTTTTGATCAGATTAACAAGAGTTATCATAATAGCTCTAAATATTTTATTTCATTTTCCTTAATTTTTTAAAGAGTAATGTATTTTTTGTTAGTTATCTAGATTTTTAAAGTTAAAGATTATATTATTTATCAACATTTTATTTAATTTTTTATTTCTTTCGGTTTTTTATTAATCAATATGCTTTTTATCTAGAGTTTAAAGCTTGTCTATTTTTGATTAATCTTTTATTTATTTTTTTTTATTTAGTATACAATATTTCTTCGAATTTGTGAATATTTTTTATAAATGACTTTTTTACCAGTACGAATTATTAAAGATAATTTTTAAAACAATCGTTTATAATTGTTATCATAGATAAAAATAAATTAAATACCAATTATAAATGTTATTGGTTGAATCAAATGATAAATAACTATTATTATTTTCAAATTAAAATTTATTTGTGGACTTAAAATAAAAATTATTTAGGTTAAACTTGGTCTTGTCCGGGATTTGAACGCGGGTGTTTATAAAAAATAAATTCAAATGTGGATTAAATTAAAAAAAGTAAAACAAAATTGTTACAACTTGGGCTCGTCCGGGATTTGAACCCGGGACCTCCCGCACCCTAAGCGGAAATCATACCCCTAGACCAACGAGCCGTTGGATCTGCCCAAAAAATAAACTCAATTAAAATCTAGTGTAAGAGTTATTTGTTGAACAAAAGACTTAATTAAGTATTATTTTTAGCATTTTAAAACAAATATCAATTAAAAATGTGAACTCATTTAATGCAAGTCTCAAATTACTGCTAGGAATTGATTTTTAAAAATATAAATCAATTAAATTAATTGCGACTTTCTCGCTCTTCAACAGCTCCGCCAAGTTTCTCGAAGAGACCCAGCAACAAGAAGGTGGGACTCAATGGCCAAGTGCAGCTGCCTTGTGTGGCCACTGGCAATCCACCGCCCTCTGTCTTCTGGACCAAGGAGGGCGTCTCCACATTGATGTTTCCCAACACTTCGCACGGTCGTCAACAGATCTCCGCCGAGGGCACATTGCAGATCAACGATGTGCAGCAGGATGACGAGGGTTTCTATGTGTGCTCCGCATTCAGCGTTGTCGACTCTTCCACGGTGCGCATCTATCTGCAGGTCAGCTCTGTGGATGAGCGTCCACCGCCCATCATACAAATTGGACCCACCAATCAAACGTTGCCCAAGGGATCGGTGGCAACAATGCCCTGTCGTGCCACGGGCAATCCCACGCCTCGTGTCAAATGGTTTCACGATGGTTACGCCGTACAGAATGACAATCGACATAGCATTGTGCAAGGCAGCTCTTTGAGAGTGGACGGTATGAGTTTATATAACTTAAATTACTTGTATATAGAAATTAATACTCTGTTAATAATTGCAGATCTTCAGCTAAGTGATTCTGGTTTATACACTTGCACTGCATCCTCGGAACGTGGGGAATCCAACTGGTCAGCTGCCTTGGTGGTTAGTTTACAGTCATTTAAAATTATATTTATACAGTTTCTAAAGGAAATTAAATATGTAATGATCTTAAGAAGGCAGATTATATTTATTGTATTTGTAAATTGATTTTATCTATAAGTTTTCTTGATATAAGTATTATTTTAAAGATTATATAGTCAAATTTGTTTTGTTTTAATATCAAGATCACTTTTCTTTTTTTTATATAATTATCATGCTTATCACATATTTTTCTTATAATGCCATAGGTGGAGAAAAGCAGCTCGGCGACTCTACATCGCATTGCGGATCCCAGCACCTATCCAGCGCCTCCAGGCACGCCCAAAGTCATCAATGTCACACGCACCAGCATCTCGCTGCGTTGGGCTAAGAGTCAGGAGAAACCCGGCGCCGTTGGACCTATTATAGGGTAAGCACTCTCCATAATCTATATAAATTTAAGCAATAATTAAACCATATTTTAAATATATTTAGCTATACTGTGGAGTACTTTAGTCCCGATCTGCAGACGGGTTGGATTGTGGCTGCGCATCGTGTGCCCGACACACAAGTAACCGTAAGTAATCGTTGAAAACTCTTTCCACTTTAAAGCTTTGCATAAACTGTTTAATATCTTTTACAGATCTCTGATCTAACATCTGCCACATCGTATGTATTCCTGGTTAGAGCTGAGAATACGCAGGGAGTTTCTGTGCCCTCGGGTCTATCGAATGCCATTAAAACATTGGGCGAAGACTTTGATGCGATGCCATCTAATGAATTGTCCGCGGCGCGTACGCTGCTGACGGGCAAGGTAGGCATTAATACCAACTGGGAAAGGAATAAATTATATTAACTAATTATTGTTATTCCTCACAGGTTGTGGAGCTCATTGATGCCTCTGCTGTTAATGCCAGCGCTGTGCGCTTGGATTGGATGCTTCATGTGAGCGACAGCGAGAAATTCGTTGAGGTGAGTAAAAAATTATATCTTTTAAAAATTATCTGTATGAATGGGAACATCTGAGATTTACTGTTTTCTGGATAGAATATCCCCTCACCTTCATTATTATTTTCTTTATAAATATTTAAATTAATTCCTATTTTTTTCTGCGAAATAATTTGAAGTTATAATTAAATGTTGCGTTTATTTAAAAAATACTTTTATTTTAAATTTGTATGTAACTTTTTTAAAGAAAATGTAAAAAAAACTATTTGTTTTCTATCAAAAATTAAATTATAATTATTATAACAACATTTTAATCTAAATCCAAAAGAAAGAGCTATTTTATATGTTTTTATTATTAAATATTAATGTCATATTTTTTTATAAATTTAAAACAATAATTGTTGTATGATTTTTATAAATAATTTAACAAATTTAAACCAAAAAGAAAGAGTAATTTTTGATGTTTCTGATTAATATCAACAAATAGTTTCTTTAATTAAATATTAGGTTTATTTTAAAAATATTCGACTTTTAAATATTTATGGAATTTTTTTTATAAAAATTTAAAAGAATAATTTTTTTTATGATTTTTAATTGATTTAGTTTATTCAACATTTAAATATAAATACTGTTACAAATTAAAAACAAACAAAAAATAGAGTATTTTTTAATGTTTTTGATTTAAATCAACAAATAGTTTTTATCCCATAATTAATATTTTAAGCTGTATAATTTTTACTGTCTCTGTTCTATAATAACTATATAATTTCCTCTTCAGGGATTGCACATACGCTACCGAGATGCCACATCGCATTCCACACAATACAAGGTCATCACAGTGCTGGACGCATCATCAGAATCACATGTAGTTGCAAATCTGCGTAAATATACCAAATATGAATTCTTTTTAACGCCCTTTTATGAGACCATCGAGGGACAGCCGAGCAACTCCAAGATGATCACAACCTATGAAGATGGTAGGCAGTATTAACAGTTTAAATATGAATTCCTTATTTAACTCCTGTAATTTTTAGTGCCCTCTGCACCGCCGGATAACATACAAATTGGCATGTACAATTTAACCGCTGGTTGGGTGCGTTGGACGCCACCGCCGTCGCAGCATCACAATGGCAATCTGTATGGCTATAAGATTGAGGTCAGTGCCGGCAACACGATGAAGGTGCTGGCCAACATGACACTGAATGCAACCACAACATCGGTGCTGCTCAACAATCTGACCACAACAGCTGTGTACAGTGTGCGTCTTAACGCCTTCACCAAGGCTGGCGATGGACCCTACTCCAAGCCCGTAAGTGTGGAGGACTTTATTTAATAGTACTCCTTATAAATAATGTATTCTGTTTAGAAATCCCTGTATATGGATCCCACCTACCATGTGCATCCACCGCGTGCTCATCCGAGCGGCACACACGATGGCCGCCATGAGACGGGCAACGATTTCACTTACCAAACCAATGGCATGGCCAACACGGAGCCCAACAATGCCAATCCGACAACGCATCGCAAGACAACAAACTTTCTGCATGGCACCTGGCTAATGGTCCTGGTCATCATTGTGCTCCTGGTCATTGTGGTGTCCACGGCAACGGCCATGGTTTACTTTAAGCGGCGTCATCAAATGACCAAAGAGCTGGGGCATCTAAGCGGTAAGATATGAGAGTAAAAGATTTAAAAAAATCAATGTTTAAAAGCCAAATAAGAATAGAAAAAAAGGAAGCATCAATTAGGAAAACTAAGAAACATATTTAAAGTAAAGCAATTAGAAAACATAAATAAGAAAAATATTCCGAGTACTAAGACATGGAATTGAGATTTTCTAATAACATTTTTCTCAATTTTGGATAGAATAAAAAAAAAAGAAAGCATTAATTAGGAAATTTAAACTAAGAAACATATTAGAAGTAAAATATTCATAGTATTATTTAAATTTTTTGATAGCTATATTCAAATTTTAAATTACATTTTCAATAACTAAATTAAAATTCCAAGCTACATTTTTCTAGATTTCCCAATTTTTGTTTCCAAATAGAAAATTAAAATGAGAAAAGTATTCCGAGTATATTTTGTTTTTTAGTTTAGTTTAGTTTAGATATTCTAATAATTTTATTCCCAGCTTTGATGTTTTAGATGTTTTTTAGTTTTTTTTCCAAGTACGATATTAAAATTGAAATAAATGCAGACTATTTTTGACAACGAATTGAGATTTTCCATTAACATTATTCCCAATTTAAATTAGAAAACTATTCAGATTATATATGTTTTCTAATTTGGATTTTCTAAAAAAATTATTCTGAATTTTGAATAACTAAATTCACTTTTCAAGTTACAGGCATTCTAGATTTTCTTTTTCAAATAAGAAATTTTAATTAGAAATAAGCTAATTTAGAAATTAGAAATTTAAGTTAAAAAAATAAATTTAGAGTACTTTTGACTGCAAATTTAGATTTTCCTATAACATTTTTCCTAGATTAAGAGTACTTTATTTATTTTTTAAGTTACATGCTTTCTAAATATTCTCATTATTTTTTGTCGATCCTTAACTCATCCTTTCATCCTTACAGTTGTCAGCGCCAATGAGATAACCGCTTTGAACATCAATAGCAAGGAGAGTCTGTGGATCGATCGAGGCTGGCGCACCACGGACACGGACAAGGACTCGGGTCTGAGCGAATCCAAGCTGCTCTCCCACGTGAACAGCAGTCAGAGCAACTACAACAACTCGGACGGTGGCACCGACTACGCTGAGGTGGACACTAGAAATCTCACCACATTCTACAATTGTCGCAAGGTTAATTCAAGTGGACAAATTGACAAATATTTCAGTTTATTAATATTATTATATTTTATAGAGTCCTGATAATCCCACACCGTATGCCACAACCATGATCATTGGCACCTCGTCCAGCGAAACGTGCACCAAGGCCACATCTCTAAGTGCTGACAAGGATTCGGGCACACATTCACCCTACTCGGATGCATTCAATACAGCGCAGGGCGCGGCAGCTGCTGCTGCTGCAGCTGCTGCCAGCAACAAGTCCAACTATCTGCAATATCCGACGGAAACCATCAACTGGTCGGAGTTTCTGCCACCGCCACCGGAGCATCCACCGCCGTTGTCCTCCAACTATGGCTATGCCCAGGGATCACCTGAATCCTCGCGCAAGAGCTCCAAGAGCGGCGGCTCTGGCATCTCCACGAATCAGAGGTGAGTAGTCTGCTAATTAGATCAGCGGTGGGCCCGAAATCTAGGCAGAAAACAAGTTGGGAGCAGTCGCTGCTCCCGGAGCCACTGCGTGCCCACCGCTGTATTTAAAGACTGGCAAGGGTGCAATAGAATACTCCAATTTACAACTGTCTTCATGCTCTTCTCCCCTTTCTCCAACCGCAGCAATCTCAACGCCTCCATACACAGCAGCTCCTCGGGCGGATTCTCCGCCTGGGGCGTCTCACCGCAATGCGCCGTTGGCGTCTGTCCACCCGAGAATCTGTACAGCAATCCATTGAGTGGGGGCGTTGGTGTTGGCGGCACACAGAATCGTTATCAGATCACGCCCACCAGTCAACATCCGCCGCCGTTGCCGCCGTATTTTGGCAGCGCCGGAACTGCCGAAATGCCCGGGCGTAATATACATATCCATTATCCGACGCAGCGACATGCGACAGTCAGCGAATATCAGGCGGGCTTGAATGCCGCACGCTGTGGCGGCAACAGCAACAACAACAGAGCGTGCAACAGCTGCGATGCCTTGGCCACGCCCATGCAGGGCGCAACGCCCACAGCGGAGGGCTGGTATCAGCCAGTGGGCTTGCCCCAAATGCCATCGACCGCCAGCAGTCATCAGATCTATCAGTGCTCCTCCGAGTGCTCGGACAATTCACGCGCCTCCCACAGTCACAGCCAGAGTCACAGTCACAGTCACAGCAAACGCTCCGGACAGCGATCACAGCGACCAGCTGCACATCATGTCCAGCAGCAGCAACAGCAACAGAATTCCTGTGCGGAGAGTGAGAATGAGACTATGCTCTCGGGCTATGAATTGCATGCCAGGAATTACACCAGCGATTGTTGCAACAGCTCCCGGGAGGGCGACACTTGCTCCTGCAGCGAGGGCTCCTGTCTCTATGCCGAGGCGGGTGATCCAACCGTGGCGGGATCTCAATCCCATCAGTCCAACCAACGACAAATGACTGCTAAAAATACTTAAACTGCATATATATTTATATTTTGAATGCAATCTTGCGTAGTTCTTAATATAGCATCTAGTCGTAACCTTTTCATTCATATCGAAACTTAGAACAGAAACACACACACGAGATACTCCATAGCATTTTATATATATAAAGTAGTATATAGAGAAATCGAATCAACTACAGACCGAATACGTACTCGAAATACTCAAACCGTTGAAACCAGGGTCGTAAAAAAATAATTGACTTTGCAAAACTCAAAACTGAAAACATTTAGCTGGATAAATGGAAAATTGTTAGCTATACTAATTTTTGGTGATTATAAGCTATTATTTTCAATTTTTTCAACACAAAAATTAAGCTTAGCTCATATTCATAAAGGTGCCGTTGTGCGAACAACAACTATTATTTACTCGAAATATTTTCACAAGCTTTTTTTTTTTTGGGAAACATTTTAATTTACTGAAATTCTTTTCACGTGTTTATCAACGAGTATTTTATTATTTGAGAAAGACATTTCTGCTTTTCCAGTCATGAACGTAGAACCGGAATCTTCATCTTATAAAAGTGTAGCAAACCACTCCTATGTTAGTTTTACACGAGAATATGCAAGAAAACATTACGGTGTGGACGTCATGGAACTTTCGATAAAAGTAAATAAAATGTATTTACAATCTTTTATTTTTGTGGCATTCAATTTTTATTATAAAGTTCTAAAATATAACTAGTTTTCAAATCTTATTATAAAAACTGAAACTAAGAGTTACACAATGAATTTTGTAATGAATTGCATTTAATTTGCGATTCATAATTTTTTCAATTAGATCATAAAATGTGAGTTATTTTTAATAATGTTTGACATAAATCTACATATTTTGATTTTCAAAATTTATAAATTTTACGATCCCTGGTAGAAACAGATACAACAAACTATAAGAACTACAATCAAGGTGCACAGCTCGACATAAAAACATAAATAGTTTGAGGGAACATTAATAATTTTAGTAAACACAGTTAGTCCCAATAGTAATGTACTTAAGAAGCAAATGCTGTATGAAATGCTTCCAACAAAAAGAGAAAAGAAAATAATTGCTTAAAACTTGAAATACGTACTCGATAAAACTCAAGAACAGAAAGAAACAAACACACACTTTTGATAACTAACTAACTAGATAGTTGGATGAGTTAACTAAGATATATATAGAGTATATATACTATATATACATCGTGTATTTGCAATGCTGGGCCCTAGTCATAATAGGCTTCGATAAAGTTACAAAAGTTACATGTACTTTCAAACTCAACTCTTTCATATCTACGATCACAATCGAAACACACAATTTTGAATCCTATGTTCCCTGAATTTGCATTTATATTAAATACAACATAGATATAGAAAATAGATAAAGATAAAGATAAAGTTGATGACGAACGGCAGTTGCAATGTTTAATGGTTAGTGCTTTTCTATAAACGAAAATCGAAACAAACTACAGTAATACTTCACAAATAACGACTTGAACTTAGTGAATAGCAAACCTAATTAATTAAATCTTAATCATAAATAAATACATACTTATATACAATAAATAATTAGCTAAAGTCAAACACACACACACACTGAGACATTTGTCCGCTTCTTAAACACATTTTTCACCTTCCCTCCCGTCCGTCTCTTTTTGTGTGTATTATCATAAAAAACGAACATTACATTTTTACAAAAAAAAAGTCTAAAATGTACCTGTGATATATATAACCCCATTAAAGTATTTTAATATTATTATTAACAATTACAATTATTACTTTTTTGTTTGTTTTATGTTTATCATTTTTTTGTTTTCTTTTTTTTAGTTTTTTGGGTGTTTTACGAACAAACATAACATATAGCATAATTTAGAACTTAGGCACGTACGACATTAGAAATGCAAAATACAATATATATACAAATTATATATCAAGAAATCCAGTGAAAACGACAGCCCAATTCTCGACTTCGGATTGCCGAAGAGGCCGCACACTTAAAAAAAATCGTGATTGGATTTTTAAAATAAAAAACATAAATGTGCTGCCCCCATTTGACTAAATGTATTATCCATTTTGGACAAAATTCAACGAAAAAGCAAATCAAATACCACACATAAATATTATAATAAATGAATAAATTAATTAATTAACGTATAATAATAATTATAACTGCATATAGCACATATAGAAATCAAAAGAATGCTTTAGCATAAAACACAGAACAAAAGAAAACTTCCTTGCACCCAGCATATAATAAATAATAAAAACAAAACATTAAGGTGCTCCTGCATGTATGTACATATACACTACACAACACAAGCAAACTACACTACACTACACTACATCACATATTTATGCCCCCTGCCATATAAAAAGAAAATACTATTATATTATATATATGCCAACTTTTGCTTTGAGTTTTAAATGCCCTTCCATTATTAAAAGTAGGATTTTTGGGTTTTTAATAAAAGTAATTAGCAACTAGTTATTAACTACGTATATACGAGAGTATTTTAAAGTCATAGCGTAAACGAATTTTAAGATTTAAACTAAATTTAATGAAAAATGAAAGAAAAAAAAAACATATTAAATTCTAGTGTGTATGCCATATGTAAACGAAATTTTTCAGAAAAACGAAAGAAAAACAAAAAACTGACATGAAATCTACTTACCATACATAATATAAACATACTATAAATATATATACATATATATAGCATTTAAATTACATAAACAATAAAGGAACATTTTACATATATATGTGGATAAATCGTGACTATTTATTCGAGTTACTTGAGATACGCTCAGATAACTTTTCTTTCTATTGAAGAACAGGAATCCAAAATAAGTGTGATGGGTTTAAAAAAATCAAGCCTTTAAGAAATTACCCAAAGGAATGGGAATATTTTAGGAAAACTTGTTTTGAATGGGATAAATATTTTTTTTTTAATTTTTATTTAAAAATCATAGTGTAACTTTAATTTTACATTTTTATGATAAATTTAAATTCAATTTTTTTGATAAAAATCATAGTATAATTTTTATTTTCAATTTTTATAATAAATTAAAATTCAATTTTTATTTTAAAAAGTATTTGTGAGACTTTTAAATTTTAAGATCTATTATAGATTTGTTTTGTTTATTTTCCGCATACTGTTTTAATCTTTAGTCTTAAGTTTTGATTTTGATAAAACTATTTCGACTCATTCCAACAAGATTTTTCTGATTCACGTTTAATTTATGAGAGAGTTTTAAGCCTTAGATTTAATATATCGCTGATACTGTTGGTTTTCTTTTTAATTTTTGGCAGATTTTTATAAAAATGTATTTGTTTTTCTTTAATCCTTCGTTTCTATTTTGATAAGACTCACTTCAACAAGATTTTTCTGATTCACGTTTCAACTTAAAAAGATTTCAATCTCTATTTTGCTTCATTTGCTGCTTCAAAAATACTTATAGGGGGTCCCTAATCCTAAGTTTTTTCCCATACTACAATTATATTTAGCAGCAGGAGACTTTCCTGTAATTAAACTCAAAGTGAACGCCTTTTTTCGTCAGAAATAACTGAGAGAGCTGCGGAACTTGGCACTTGAATTTTTAAGTGCGGTGTCAGTTTTCCGTTTTTCCAACTGTCAGACAAGTGACCAGTCCTCAAAAATTGATCCTTGTTCTGATCTTTCTTTGGTGTCTTATTTTTTGTGCAAAAGAAAGGACAATAGAAAATTGTTGCTCTATTGTCTGTGGGTAACCAAAGATTTAGACTATGATATGGAATTTAACGGACTATTTCTCAAATTGAGATCATATTCTGCTGGTTCGGGAATTGGAATTGAGGTTCAGTGCCTGGAATTGGCCTTGATAATCTGGCAATCTATCGCCATCATCTACAATCTCGTCACAGTTACTACAAATTGTTATCAAACATGTTGTTAACCCTTGGTGCATTTCTGATTATTATATTCCAGATTATTATATGTTAATGCGGGTACAACCAAAAACGTGTATGAAATCAAATACGAATACAAATACACAAATTGAGACCAGATTGTGATTACAATCAATTAGGCTGAATAGCGGGATCTCTGTGTTTGAGGATTTCAGAGTGCAATGATCTTGATTTTATTTTTGAAAACTGTAACAACTTGTGCAACAATTAATTAATTATACAATATACTGATTAAATGTGCATAATTGCTTGTCGATTTTCAATTACATGATATTAAGGGAAAAGCTTTATGAAGTCGTTGGATATAAAGTCAATAAGTTAATAAATTTTAACTTCTTTAAAGATTTTTGTTAGGAATCTTTATGTCAAAAGACGACTTAAAAATTCCTTAGAAAATAAAAATATATAATTTTAATTTTTTGTTTGTTTTTTTTTTTTAATTTACTTATACAAAAAGATAGATATAAAGTTTGATAAATATCTTAAGTTTTTTTTTTAAATATTTCTCACATTTTCACAGTTCCCTAAATAAAGATCTTGACTAAGATTCTTCTGCTTATTGACGTGGTAGCTTAAATATCTTGATGGATAATTTTTTTAATACACTTATGCAACAAAGATGAATCTTCAAAAAGAAATCATCATATCGAAGAGAATTTTCTCTATACATTCTTTGGATTGATCATGAATCTTTTAAATATATTTTTTAACTCGTTGAGAAATCGTTTAAATACATATATATTTATTAGATAGAAGAGTATCCCACTTGGTAAGTTAAATAGAAATATTCTTAATATCTTTTGAAAATACTCATTAAATCAAAGAAGAATCTTTTAGCTAAGCAAAAATACGCTATTCAGTATAAAATCAATTTCAATTTATTTGGAATTTACAAACAAATATTCTGATTACTTCACAAAATTATATGCCAACATTAAAAACTATTTTTTTCGATTTTAGAATATTTTGTTGTTTTTAAAGTAGTTTTTTAAACACCGCCCAATAACTACAGACAGATATTTAAGTGGGAAACCCATAAAGCAATTTTTAGTTGAATTACGATAATAAAAATATACCTAGCATATGAGTTTGACAAGTGCAGTAGGAAGTACATATGTATATGACTAAATGTATCTTGTATCTGTAGTACCAGTTAAATAATTATTAATTTTCGAGATACAGTAAAAAATCTGGGCTGATTTGCACTTGCTGCGTGGGCTCTCCTTTTGCACCTTTTGCACCTCGCCCACCATTTTTTTCTCTTTCTTTCGATATTTGTCTCTATTGCACCTTTTGCCGCTGTTTACCTGCGTGCAGGGTCTGAGTCTGTGCTGCTTGTGGCATGCAACATCAGTGGCAGCAACAACAACAGCAACAGCGACAACTAATGATGATC
The DNA here is from genome assembly GCA_037043495.1 of Drosophila recens. NCBI lineage: Eukaryota > Metazoa > Arthropoda > Insecta > Diptera > Drosophilidae > Drosophila > Drosophila recens. The sequence goes on along the minus strand of JBAMBJ010001389.1, from coordinate 130,982 downwards.
ATAGTGTGCAAAACGCACAAAGAGGCAGCCAAAAACCAATCGATTATTATCTGCCGCACTATATATCTTAGCACCGATAGAGAGACAGAGAAGGAGAGAGTGAAAGAGGGAGAGAGAGAAATGAATTCCGAAGAACAGATTATTTTTATTTTTTTTCTTTTGGCAGCGACGCCTTGACACGTTCACGTCCAAAGACCAAAGATTGGACCTGGCCCTGGCCCTTTTGGCCAACCGGTTTAACAGGTAGAGACAGAGAGAGAGAGAGAGAGCGCGAGAGAGAGTGAGCAAGAGAGCGAGAAAGAGGGAGAAATTCCGGAGACGCACGCCTTGCACTCGGCAAGGATAATGATAATGCCTGTGACTGTACGAGAGTCTCTTCTTCTTCTTATGTGCCTCTCTCTCGCCTTTCCTTTGCCTTCGTCAGGGGCATGATGAGAAATCAGCGCAGGCATTTTTAAGCCCCCACCCCATGCACAGTGGGCAAAATGGCTAAATTAGCTAAAAGTATTTTTACACTGTTATTCATACCTGTTAAATTTCGATTAGAATTACTAATTAACTAAATTATGTTTGGAAATAATCGTAGTGACTATATAGCTTACTATTGAAAAATTTGTAATTTTTTAATAATTATGATTACAAAAATCAGAAATAATCTAAATTTATTACAATTATTCGAAAATAATTATAAATAATCAATTAATTTACAATAGTTCAACTAATAAATTGAATACCAAACTTCGCAAAATTTAATATTTTAAAAATTTTGTGGCTTTAATATGATTTCATTACTATACTTTGCCTCGCGTATACATTTTTTTACTATAATAATTAATGTCTTTGAAAATAGCAAATAAATTTTCTATTTGCTTTTTTACAACTTTTTCTCTACAGTTTTATTTATCAACTATATGGAAGCATTAGAAAACACTATTTATTTTGATCTTAGTATAAATGGGAGATACAATTTGTTGTAAAAACGGTTCCTTATACAAAATACGATTTTTTTTTTAAATTTAAAAAAAAAAAAAACCTAAAATAAAATTGTGGAAATCACAAATTAGGAAGAAAATATTATATTATATTTTAACTCAATTGTTTTCCCAATTTTGTCTTCCTAATTTTGGATTATTAATATGTAACTTTATTCCTAATTTTTTTTAATCCGAATTTTCGTATTCTAAGTAATATTTTTCGACATTCGTATATAGAATCGTAAAAACGTTCACATTTTGAATTAAAATTTAAAAACCTAAACAAATTAGAGATTCGAAAATCTTAAAATATTTATTCAGTCGTTTCTACCATTGTGCAGCAGTATAAATATAGCTACTATAATTGAATAGAATATGTCTGAAAATCTATCCTAATTCAAAATTCGAAATTTTTAAATTAAATTAAACTAAACAAGCCATTTTTGCCCACTGTGCGCTGGCAAGAAAACACAAGGGTGCGGGTGTTCCCATTTCTCTTTTCCCGTTGCCATTCCCATTCCTTTTCCCACTCCCTTTGCCTTCTCTAACGAAGCAGGTAGCACAAATGCCAGATTTTCCCAAAAATTCCAAGTCCCTTTTTCTGTAAATTTTTTAAAGACGCATCGTCGGCGTTTTCCTTTTTTTTAGGGGATCAGGAACGGTATTGAGATCGGGATTGGGATGAATTTACTCAACATGTGTGCATTGCTTGCTTTCCTAGTATCAATAACAATGCGTGGTCCGCTATTGTGGCACGGCTTTTGTTCAATCCCAGCGGGTTTCTCAGTCTCTATCTCTCTCTTTCTCTCGGCAACTGCAACTGCAACTCGAATCTCGAATCTGAAAATTCGAGTCTCTCTGTGCGGCAACGTTTTTGGGAGATATCGTTAATATTTTCTTGGAAATCGGGATTGTTGTGCGTCGCATTCGCAGTCGCAGGTAGCGACAAACCAAAAACGAAAGATACACACACACAGATACAGATACATACATACATGCAGTGAGACGCAGATAAAGATACAGATACATAGACATGGGCATGGGCATGGACAAGACAGGTACCTGCTCCATAGATCGTGCTCGGAATGCATCGCTGAGGAGGCAGCAACAACAACAAGAACAACAAAATGCGTCGGAGTTTTTGGCATTTGGCTGGTCTTTAGAATCTGCTCACAATTTAACCTTAACTATGAACTAGAAAATTACAGAAATTTAAGAAAAAGAGAGAAAATGGTTGAAAAATTATGATGTTATGTTTAAAATACTGGCGAAAAACTTTATGAACAATTTTTTATAGAGAAACCTTTAACGTACATATATTCCCTTACATTTATCTTATTATAATCGTATAATATATAAAAATAACTAAGAAAAGATTACTTTTATATGAAGAAATTTTTCTTACTATACATGTCGTGATTCTAATTACAATAATTACGATAAAGTATTTTGACAAAACTTAAGTTTAATCTACTCGTAATTTGAACTTACTTTATGTTATGGAAAGGTAATTTAAATACCGTTTGAATAATACAAAAATTTTTGTTAACCCATTAAACACCCATTGAAAATTTTGAATTTTTGTAAACGTCCACTTTTTCATTTTTTTCATACACAATTTTCTGATATCATTCCATAAAAAAATAAGAAAAAAAAAAAACTAGCGTTGAGATTTTTAAAAATTTCTTTCTACAGTCACTATTAGAATTGTTTAGAGAAACTTTTTGCATCAAAACATCTGTTGACTAAGCAAAAATTATTTTCATCTGAAGCTTAAAAAACTGTCCAATTATTTTGGCAAGTAAGGATTTGTAGCAGAAAATAGCAACAGATGATTAGATAATATACCCCCTATCAAGTCCCGAATCCAAATAAAAAATTACAAGGAATAATCTAAAATAACTGTAAAAGAATTTTAAATAATATGCACTAACAAGTTTCATAGATAGTATCTAAGTATCTATCGAAGTATCTAAACAAAAATTCAGCTAAAGAATTTTTCAAATAAAGCTAAATTGCAATCATTCCAAACTATACTGCTAAATTGCAATCCTTCCAAAATATACTACTAAATCAATATTCTACATTAACTTGCACATTTAAAGGCATAATTCCAACACATTTTTTAACTTTTCTTTTTAAACTTAGCATATTTCGAAAAGTAAAATCTGAACGAGTAGCGAACTCAATAATATTTCATAGCCTCTTAAAGTCAAGCTAAAAACTGACGGGAAACAAGCCAAAGTTGACTCAACGCCCCAGCCCAATTGAGAGACAGAGAGTGAGAGAGAGCGACTGTGTGCGTGTGTGTGGGAGAGCCAGAGAGCGAGCAGAGTTTTTACCTGGCTGCCATTGCTGAATTCAGCTGCGTTACGCTCAGTTGTGTGTGCGTGTGTGTGTGTGACTGTGAGTGCTGGTGTATGGCGCTCATTTAATTTGTCGCTTTGTCGCTCTGTGGCTCATTCTGTTTCTCGCCATCGAAGCGTTCGGACGTGTTTTGCTGCCCGTAACCGTATCTGTATCTCGTCACGTCGTGGTTTTTGACTCAAATTGTTAAGCTCGTTTAACGCTCGTTGTGTGTGGAATAGTGAAATAATAAAGAGAAACAATCTATAACTGGAGAAGTGTATTTAAAAAGTGCTCTAGTCTTTGACAAAATAAAATGCGACGCACTTGAAAGTGAAACAAGAATAATAATAAATACAAAGTAAAGAGAAAAATCTTAAAGAGAGTAAAAGCGTAAGAGAGTGACTTAATGGCGACCAATACGGAACTGTTGCCCTTCCATCATCAGACGACAATATCGCTGCAAACAGCCGCTGCTCTAAACAACTATCAGGGCGGAGGGAGCAGTGGCGGGGGAGGCGGCGGGGGAGTTAACGGTTTACCTGCAGCCTGGAATATGGATGAACTATATCAACAGACTGAGCTGCCCGGCCTGACGCGGAATCAACACAATCACCTGCTGCGCTTTACGCCCTACGCGTTGCATCAACGTCACACACAGTTGCAATCTCTGCCACCCGCTCTATATATGCAGCATGCGGCCGCTGCCGCCGTCGCTGCCGCCGCCGCGCATGCACAACATCATCATCACCTTAATCATCATCATCATCATCTGCAGCATCTGCAGCAGCAGCGAGAGAGCACGCGAGAGAGTCCCCCTCCAGTGGAAGGCACACACATTAGCAACCTATTCCCGGAGCTGCTGGAACAGATCTTTGAGCATCTGGAAGTGCGCGATTTGGGCAGAGCGGCGCAAGTTTGTAGCGCCTGGAGGGACGCAGCGTATGCCAAGAGCGTCTGGAAGGGCGTGGAAGCGAAGCTGCATTTGAAGCGTTCCAGTCCGAGTTTATTCAACTGCCTGGTGCGTCGTGGAATTAAGAAGGTGCAGATTCTGTCGCTGCGTCGCTCGTTAAAGGATCTGGTCCTGGGCGTTCCAGCTTTAACTTCCCTGAATCTCAGCGGTTGCTTCAATGTCGCCGACATGAATTTGGGCCACGCCTTTAGCGTCGATCTGCCCAATTTGAAGACGCTCGATCTTTCGCTCTGTAAACAAATAACGGACACGAGTCTTGGAAGGATTGCGCAGCACTTGAAGAATCTGGAAACACTGGAATTGGGCGGCTGCTGCAACATTACGAATACGGGACTTTTGCTCATTGCGTGGGGCTTGAAAAAGTTGCGGAATTTGAATCTAAGATCCTGCTGGCATATAAGTGACCAGGGGATTGGACATTTGGCCGGATTCAGTCGCGACACGGCGGAGGGAAATCTGCAGCTGGAATATTTGGGACTGCAGGATTGCCAGAGATTAAGTGATGAAGCACTCGGACACATAGCACAGGGTCTAAACTCACTCAAGTCCATCAATCTGAGCTTTTGCGTTTCGGTGACGGACAGCGGGCTGAAGCATCTGGCCAGGATGCCTAGGCTGGAGCAGCTGAATCTGCGCAGCTGCGACAACATCTCCGACATTGGAATGGCCTATCTGACGGAGGGTGGGAGTGGCATCAATTCCCTCGACGTCAGCTTCTGCGACAAGATCAGCGACCAGGCCTTGACCCACATCGCCCAGGGATTGTTCCGCCTGCGATCGTTGAGTCTGAATCAGTGTCAGATCACGGACGCGGGCATGCTGAAGATCGCCAAGTCGCTGCATGAGTTGGAGAATCTCAACATAGGACAGTGCAGTCGGATTACGGACAAGGGACTTCAAACTCTCGCCGAGGATCTGACGAATCTGAAGACGATTGATCTCTATGGCTGCACACAGCTCAGTTCGAAGGGCATCGATATCATCATGAAGCTGCCCAAGCTGCAGAAACTCAATCTGGGCCTGTGGCTGGTCAGATGATGCGTTCACCACGACTGCAACGCCTGTGCCGCTGCCGAGGCACTGAAAGCGGAGCAGACGCAGCAGCAGACGGCAATCCTAAGGTGAAGTCGAAAAGGAGAAGTCCAAGTTAATATAATAAAACACACGAGTGCGAAGAGTTTGACTAGCTAGCTACTTTGTTTTGTTTTCCAAAGAGAGAGCGCTCTCTCATGACTTTACTCTTAGGCTGCGCGCACACTAGCTGAGCTTATAGGCGAGTTGAAAGTTTAGAACAAAACTAATAGATAAGCTCAGCTTTCAGTGTGCGCACGCTCATACAAGCAGTGTGTTTGGTTTTTTTTCGAGCTAATAAGCTCAGTTGTAAGCTCCGCTTTCAGCTGCTAGTGTGCGCGCAGCCTAATTCCACGCAGGATCTATGCTGTGGTATTCTAAGCCATAGTCATGTGAGTGCAAAGAGTTTAGCTAGACATTTGACACATTTGTTTTGCTTTGCATATTCAAAAGAGAGACGCAAATGTTTGCTCTCTTGACTTCACCTTACGCAGGATCGCTCTCATCAAGTCTCGCTCTCTCTCACTCGGCATGCGTGTGTGTGCGTTTGACTTTTCTGACTTTAGTCGCGTCTTCTTTTGACTTTGTCTTCCTGCAACGTCTCCGGCTACCTGCGTGCCGTGTTGCATGTCTGACTTGTCTGAAGGCAAGGCACGTAATTACACACACCAGCAAACTCACACACACATACAACTAAGATAAAAAAGAAAAAGAAAAAAAACAAGATACACTGAAAACTCATAGCTTTCGTTTGCCATACCACACGCTGTACTAAATTTTTTTCGTACGAATCGAGTAGAAACAGAAACTGAAACGACAGAGAGCAAGAGAAAGAGAGGCAAGCAGGCAGGCAGGCAGGCAGGCAGGCAGAAAACAACAAACGCCAACAACAAAAAGCAAACAATGAACAAAACACACATACAGACAGACAGGCAGCACACACGTACGAACACAACGACTGCGACGACGACGACGACAGCAGCAACAACAACGTCTACGGCGGCTACGCTGTCATGGAGCTGAAGCTCGCTCTGGCTCTGGTCTGTGTTGTGTTGCCGCCGCAGGTTCCTAAGGGGCTGGCAGCGGCGCACTTCATTGGCCGGGGGACGAAGTTGCAGCGCAAGGGGGCGTCGCGTCAGCTTACACGCACGCAGCGCAGCAGCGGCAACAAAAAAAAAAAAAACAGAAACGAAAAAAAAAACACGATTGCAGCTATGGCCGTCGCGACGGCAGCAACAAAGTGCATGGCGATGGAGACGCGCGATAAGCAGCGAGAGAGCGGGCAGCGTAAAGCACACACACGATGCACGCATACATACAAACACATACACATGATGATGCGTACGTGTGTGTGTGTGTGTGTGTATAATGCAGGCCGCAGTTAAACAGATGCAAATAAATTTAAATAGTTTATTTTAATTCACGCTTCGGCAACAACAGAAACAGAAACACAAGCAAAAGCAAAGGCAAAAAAAAAAGCAAAAAGCAACAACAACAAAAGCCAGCGGCCTCCAACGCTGCAGCAACAACAAGAGAACAACGCAGCAATGGCGGCAACTGCGACGCCGGCAGCGACGTCAGCAGCGCTTTAAGCTTGCCCGCAACAACAACAACAATGACTACAACTACAACAACGACAGCAACAGCAACGTCTACTACTACAAAAAAAGTTTGCTCTTTGTTGGCGCTCTCTCTGTCTCTCTCTCTCTGCCTCTTTTGTTAGAAATATTTGTATTTATTTTTTTTCGAGATTCTTTGTGCTGAACTTTTTTTTGTTTTCGTTTGTAACGAATTTGTTTAGTGCAGCGTCGTTAGTTATGCCGTTTAATTTAGTTGATGATTAAAATAAAAACATGTTAATAGTAGACACTTAACGAAAATTCATAAATCTACATTAAGTTTTAGTTTTTAACTTGGTCAAAAAAAAAACAAAAACAACAAAACAATTAGTCAAATAACAAAACAAAACAAAACAAAAAACTACTTTGTTTATTAGCGAAACAAAACAAAATTAAAAAACAAACACACATAAAAAACGAACGTTAAAGAAAATTCTGTACATTTTTTATTGTTTAATTTATAAGTAAGCGAACTTAAAAAAAAATACGAAAATACTAAAAAAAACACTATAACGATTGAAAAGAATATGCGAATTAATTCTTTTTTCTATTGTGATATAAAATATATGTATAAACAAGAAAAAATTAAATGCTAAAAACAAGAATTACGTAGTTTTATTTTTAAAGACAAGAAAAAAACAAAACAAAATTCAAAAAACAATGGTTAAAAAAATACCAAACTATGTTAAATGTATAGAAACTAATGTTAAGTCTAGTTTCAGATTTGTTTCAATTTTTAGCTAAAGATCCGATTTATGTTCAATCCGAATGCCGCAATATTTAAATGCCTTATTTGATGAAAGAAATAATAACAATAACTTTGTTTATTTCTACAAGTTTAGTATTAAGTTTATATTATTTGATTATTGATATTTCAGGCGAATACACACACACACATACACAAATAAACACACACACACACACATTCGAGACATGAAGAAATAAAATTCAATATGTAAAAATTAAAATACCAAACTTGTTCTATATCTTCAATGGGCTGTTAGAGGGGGATGACACGCTTACGCACTCACACGCACACACACACACTCGCAGCTGGAGTGTGGGCTGCGTATCTCTCGCTCTTTTCTTTACATGAACAATTAGCAGCAGGAGATGCAAAGGAATTCACACACACACACACAGCAGGAGCAAGGTGGCTCTCTCTCCCTTTCCCGCTTCCACTACCATACTCCTTCCATATTCCAGCTTCTTCCGCCCCCCCGCAACGTTTCTTGTCTCATTTAACAAATGCATTCGAGTATTTTGCTGTAAATTTATTTTATGCAAGCATTGTGCGTGTAATGAACAAAAGGGGGCGCCACACTAATGCAATTGCAATGTGCAGCAGGCATCGATGCATTTAAAATATACATATGCATATACATACATACATATATTTACTACATAAGCATATGTATGTGTATGTATGTAGCATATGTAAACAGCAAATGCGGTTATGCAACGCACACACAGACAGCTGAAATTTATATACATATGTATTTGCAATTATTTATATTGCCCTGCATTATGTATCCAGGCAGAGTATATACACACACACTTATATAGTCATCTGCATACATATTACACACACACACACATGCGTAAATACACATAACGGTTTTACTTGCTTGCTAACTGCTTAAATTTGCATTAAATGTGCGTATGCGTGCATGTGTGTGTGTGTGTATGAGTGTGTGTGTTCTCCACACTGATTATGTATGTATTTTTCGTTTGTGTATATGTATGTGTGCATGTATGTGTACATATGAAAGCCACCCAATTGGAAATGTTGCCTTTAATGCTGTGCAATCAATTGCAGGCAATTCCTGGCCGCACTTTGACTGTCAAGCAGCTTAAAGCTGCTGCCCAATACAAAGCTTTAAAGCTGCTAAAACTTAGGCAGCTACAGCAAAGAGTGTAAGTATAAAAGATAAAAGACTAAAAGAAAATCATGGTTGCCATTTTAGTTTTTAAGAGGGTCTAAAATAAGAAACACTTAAAAAAACGAACTTTAAAGTTTGAAAGTTTGCCAAAAAATGTAAAAGTTTTAACTATTAGCCATATGGACTTTTTAAATAAATTGTGTCGTGAACAAGAGCGTCGGCAGCTTTACAAGCAGGGGGGGCCAAACTATGTTTTTTCACGTTTTCACATTCACTTTTTTTGGATTTCGGAAGCTACATAATGTAAGTTATGAATGTAGGGGGGGCAATGGCCCCCCCTGCCCCCGTCTGCCGACGCCCTTGGTCGTGAATCACATGCTTTCTACTCAAGTTTTACATATAAATATTTAATTTGTTAGTGGTATTTTCTATATTTTGAACAAGCTTTTGCTTGCAAAGTTTTGTCATTTTATCTAGCAAAGAGCTTTAATGTGCTTTTTGAAAACAGGAGATCAGAAAACAATTTCAAGAATTAGGGCTAAGCTTATCATGGTAAAGAGCTTTAATGTGCTTATTGAGAACAAGGAAAAAACAGAAAACAATTACAAAAAACTAAGGCAAAGCTTATCTAGAAAAGAGCTTTAATGTGCTTTTTGAAAAATTGAGATAAAAATACAATTTCAAAAATTTAAGCTTATCTAGTAAAGAGCTTTAATGTGCTTTTTGAAAACAGGAGATCAGAAAACAATTTCAATAATTAGAGTCAAGCTTATCTAGTAAAGAGGTTTAATGAGCTTACTGACAACAAGGAAAAAACAGAAAACAATTTCAAAAATTAAGGCAAAGCTTATCTATCTTATCTTATCTTTAATGTGCTTTTTGAAATCAGGAGATCTGAAAATAATTTCAAAAATTGAGGCCAAGCTTTCAAGGTTTTCAAAAATTAATGTAGATTCTAATGATCAATAATTATGTTCATAAAAAGTTAAGTAGCTATAAATCGAAATGTCGTCAAATAAATATCACAATATGTTTTTTTTGGTATTTTCGTAAAATGTATTTTTTTTTCACATTTTGTGAGACTCCTAAGTGAGTTTGGAAGCTCAAAAAGTGAATTATGAACTGAAAAAAGCTGCTAAATTAATTGATTGAATTTCTTATTTGAAATTGTATATTATTTCAAATTGAATTGAAAGCTTTAGAAAAATTAAGTTTCGAATTTCTTATATAATTTTAAATATTAACCAATTTTTGTTTTGTACATTTGGTAGATCTTAAAATAAATAAAACATAACATGAGAAATTTAGCCCTATAATAATAAAATATAATATTTTTCGGCAGCTCAAGCTTCGAGCGGTAAACTCAATACCAAAAGTGGGTTTTGTTTATGATTTGTAGATCTAGTTTCAGTTACAATTCAAGTCAAAAGTCGCGGCTCACGTCTAGAAGCTACGACTATCAACAACAACAACAACAGCAGCAACAAAAACTCGACTCAGAGTCATGGAAACCCCCTCAGTAAACAGAGAGTTGTTGTTGTTGTAGTTGTAGTTGTTGGCCAAAACAACGACAACTGTGTGGTCTCTCTCGCTGCAGCTCAGAGCCTGGCCAAAATGTTGTTTAGCCAACATTTGCATTCTATGAATTTTGAATTTTACTGAGGAAAACTCGAAACTCGAACTCCAAACTCGAAGAAGTCGCCGAGTCACGACACAAAACACAACACATATAGTAAAAGCGGCTTTTTGCTTATCTTATCAGAGCGTCGAAGTGGGTAAACATCAACATAAAACCCACCAAACCAATTGCAATTGCCCGACATACAGCTAGATGAGAAAGAAAAATCCTATGCACGGCAATGTTCTCTAGTTTCCTGTTCTTATCGGTCAAACTGCTGTTGCTATTGTCTCTTACACTAAGCGAAAAAAGCGCCTACATTACTCTAAAAATCAAAAATTCAAACAAAATATTCCTAATTTTCAATTCAATAAATTCTGATAGTACGAAATATGTTTTCTAAAATCTAAAAATTATGTCATGTATAAATTAGAAAACAGTTTCTGACATTCAGGATGTGTTCGAGAAACTTCACTACAATTAATATTAAGCAATTGGGAAATATATTTTTTTCTTCAGGTTGATTTTTAATAATGGAAAAAACTTCGTCTGCAAGGAAGAAAAGATATTTCACAAAGCAATTATTTTTTTCTTTAAGAAAATTATTTATAATCTGGTCTGTTCCGAGTTCCAAAAACGAGTCGATTTGCTACAAAACGAGTTTATTGCTGTTCCGAATCCCAAAAATCTACAATAATTGTCGTTTTCAAAACATATTTAAAATTATTTTTTCGAAACGTTTTCGAAACCGGGTTCGAAATGTAAAAATAAGTAGTACATTTCGGTCCGAATTGGGAACAGCAAATATTAAAACGTTCGTTTTTGTTTCGATATAATTTTTTAAAAACGTTTAGAATTCGAAAAGCTTAATCAACTTATTTTTTAGGAGTAATCCATTTTGCTTATATCCAAAATGATTTTTCAAAAAATTTGTTTTTAATTTTGAGTATAATTTTTTCTTCTTAAATAACGAAAACTAGCTTAGTTTAATTATAATTATTAGTTAAATTATTTCTAGCTATCGTGTCGTTTTAATAACAAAGGCAAATTGCTTAAATGAGGCTAATATTTTTTCTTTGAGTGTAGTCTAATCGGTCAAATAGGTGTGTGAGCTGTGAGTTGCCACCCAGTTGCAGTTGCATTTGTGAGTTGCAGTTGCATTTAGATGGAGGGGAAAGGAGAAGGAGAAGGCAGGAGTCTCATTAGCATTGGCAAGTCCTGGTCCTGGTCCTGTTTCTGTTCCTGCTGCTGCTGCTGCTCCTCTTTCTGTCCTATCCCTTGTCCAGTGCTCTGTTTTTTGCCTGCTTCCATTTATCAGCATTTGCCACACACATTCGCATGAGACGAATTCCAAAATCGATTCGCTGCTTACACTTGGCGACGACGACGACGACGACGACGACGACGACGACGTTGCTGCCGGCGCATAATGTCACACTGAGGGAGTCGGAATCGGAGTCGGAGTCGGGCAAACTGAGACGCAGTCTGGCATCCAAATGTGTTCCTTGTCACACACATAGATACTCACACACACACACACTGGGAACAACCCTTCGCACATTTCGGTCTAGCGCTTTGAATTTGAACCCCCGTTTTCAAAGGACCAACTTCAAATGCCGAAAATAAATGCCTCAGTCCCTTGTGCCCCGTTGCCCTGCCTCATTCCCTTACCATTCCCTTACCCATTCCCCTTTACATTCCCTGTGCCCTGGCGAATTCCCCCCTACCAACACTTCCTCTCAGTCCCAGTCCCTTTACTTGCCCAATTTCCCTGCTAAGAGAAATGCATTCAACATGCCTTATAAAAAAAGAAGAAATTTTAATCCAAAGCGGTACCCTATATGCCTTTTTTGTGTGTGTGCGTGTGCGTGTGTGTGTGTCGTGGATACACACACATTTTGTACATTTTGTAAATGCCGCCCAAGGTGACCAGAATTTTGATAAAGCACCACCGCGGCAAGGTTATCACAGCAAAGTAGACGAAGCAGAAGCAGCAGAAAAAGATGCAGCAAAGGAAGCAAAAGAAGCACATGGAATTCTCAGCCACATCCTTGTCAGTGTCAAAGACGAAGGAATCGTGCGCTTACCTGCCCCTGCAACCGGATGTTGCATACACACAATGCAAAACTTTTTCCCCCTCTAGTCGGAGGCAGGAAAAGGTCGAGAACGAGGACGAGGACACGGACAAGGATCAGCGCAAAGAAATGTCAAGATTTCTTAGGTTGCAATATTGAAACAGGTGTCCAAATTGCGCCGAGATTACAAATAGTTTCCGCTGCCAGAGCGGGAATACCTACAAACTATAACTGTTACATCGAAAAATTATAGCCCATCACTGAGAGAAACAAATGTGAGAAATTGAAACAACCAGAATGAATTTTGAATTTGTTTATTAGTTTTGGATAAGTAAAAAAAAACTCTTTTTACGGGTAAAAATCTAGTGATCAAAGCATTTTTAATTTCCAATATTGAAGATATTCAATTTTGTGACGAACGATATTAAATTTAATATTTAATTTATTCTTAGAATGAATTTTTTAATTTTTTTTATTAGTTTTGGATAAGTAAAAAAACCTCTTTACGAGATAAAAATCTAGTGATCAAAGCATTTTCAGTTCCCAATATTTCAGATATTCAATTTTGTGACAAACGATATTAAAATCAATATATAAATTATTTTTAGAATGAATTTTTGAATTTGTTTATTGGTTTTGAATAAGTAAAAATACCTGTTTACGAGGTAAAAATCTAGTGATAAAAGCATTTTTAGTTCCCAAAATTTTGGATTTTCAATTTTGTGACGAACAACATTAAAATCAATATTTAATTTATTCTTAGAATGAATTTAAAATTTGTTTATTAGTTTTGAATAAGTAAAAAAAACCTCTCTACGAGTTTAAAATCTAGTAATAAAAGCATTTTCAGTTCTCAAAATTTCAGATATTCAATTTTGTGACGAACGATATTAAATTCAATATTTAAATTATTCTAAGAATGATTTTTTGAATTTGTTTATTAGTTTTGGATAAGTAAAAAAAACCTCTTTACGAGAAAAAAATGTAGTGATAAACGCATTTTCAGTTCCCAAAATTTCAGATATTCAATTTTGTGACGAACGATATTAAATTCAATATTTAAATTAAGGTATTTTTCGGGACTATTTTGTTCATATGCCAAACTTTTTTAAGAATAATTTATATATTGAATTTAATATCGTTCGTCACAATTTCAATTTAGCATATCTTTATCATACATGCATTTTTTAGCTCTTTTGTACAAAGTTTACAATCATTGCAGAGTCGGAATTATAGAAAACTTTTATATAGCTTGAATTTGAATAGATGATTTTGTATAGATTCTTAAATAGACCTAAATTTATTTCAAGTTAAGCCTAAAAAACTTGACATTTCTGAATATTATCTAAATCAGGGATGCCCAGCACCTATGCACACAGCGCACATTTGTTTTTGCTTTGCACATAGGATATGGAAAGCAACTGAGAATACACATTGGTAAGCTTCTGGTGCACATTAAAAAATTACACTAACAAATTTCGCACATTACGCTTTCGGTCTACTTCGTTGCTGGCAAAACAAGAACAAATTTTTCACTGTCCGCTTTCCGTCGACCTTCGTTGCTGGCAAAACAAAAACAATTGTATTGCGTCGTTTTGCTGTGGCTAATCGAATGTATTTTGTTGTTGTCTTGTCGTTTGGTGTGCACTGCAAAAGAAAAACTTCACTTCGTTGTGAAACGTGTGATGCGTGTGACTTTTTGAAGAAACTTCTTTATATTTTTTTTTCTGTGTACACATTGAAACAAAAAAGATGTGTATGCGTGTGTTTTCTTATGTTTGTATTGGTGCGTGCACATCCATAAGGCAGCTTTGGGCACCCCTGATCTAAATATTTCTACACAATTGTCGCATAGTGGAATTCTTTGTGCTTGACGATTGATTTCAACGAGTTCAAGTAAGATTTTCCTGTCGTTGCAGTCTAATTGTTGATGGGAAACCCTTGATTTAAGATTGTCGGAATTTTCAGCAACTTACAAAGCGTCTGGGAAATGTGTGATGATGGAGTATGGTTTTCCTGGAAGTACTGGAAGTACGACTTACGACTGATGATGTGTTTGTGTTTGTGCTTGATTAATCAAAAGTTTCAATTTAATCAGTTGCAGAAATAATACAGAGAAGTATTAACATTAAATAGTTTTCACGAATCGCAGCGCGACTCAGGGTCAAATTTGTATCTAATACAAGTACGTTGAGTGTTGAGAGTTGAGCTCAGGAAATGCGAGCACATTCTAGCTGAAGTACAGCAGCAACAACAACAACAGCAACAACAACAACAACAATGAGTGCGAGTGTGTTGAGAACAATGCGAAAAAAAGATACAAGCGTTCGTTGAGATACAGATACAATACTTATTTTTAATTTCGATGAATCAGCGTTGTTTGGTTGCCTTGCTTCAAAAAATTCAGCGACACCGACAACAACAACAACACCGATGACTGACTGAACCGTGAAGGGAAAAGGAGAGAGGGGAGTGGAGGGATTGGGAGTGGAGAAAGAGGAGTGGGAAGAGACGATTCCCGGTTTCGCCCCCCTTTTGCAGTACATTAGCCAGCGTCACAAATAGCGAATGCGAGAGCAAAGCAAACTGAAAGAATGCACAAAGAGCAGACGACGATCAGCCAAAAGCAGAGGAGTCAAAAACAACAACAACAACAACAACAACAACATACACTCTACATTTAGTGGAATATGAGAACTTGCCATCCACAACAACAACTCGTACATTCCATGCTCTGTGGCGTATGAATACTTGACATCCACAACGAAATCCACAACAACAACAATATACGTACACTCAAAGCTTGTTGGAACATAAGAAATTGCCTTCCAAAAAAAAGCAACAACAACATCTTTTAGGAATATGATAGCTTGACATCCACAACTCTGATATTCTCTGTTTTGTGCAACATGAGAAATAAAAATTAAATAAATAAATTCAAATAAAATAATATTTTATTTTAAAAAAAAAGTTAGCTAAAAATTTTTAAAACTTTTTTAAGTTTTACTATTTTAATTTGAATTTGAAACAATAAAGCTTTTATCAAAAGATATATTCTTGAGAATGATAGAACTCTTTTTATCATCTCATATTTTAAGCTTAAGAAATTAAATACATTTTTTAACAGTGAAAACAATTCGAGTTTAAATAATAGAGACAATAAAATGTCCTATTCAATAAATTGGCGAGTGGAAAGATTCGAAACCAATATGTATTACCATATAATATTTATTTAAAATTTTACCATAAAATATTTATGTAAAATTTGAACATACACATATTTGTTAAAAAATTTTACCGTTAAGTATTTTTTTTAAATTTTATTTTATTTATTTAAATTTTTTTACAATTTTTGTGAAATCTAGATTTTTAAACTAAAGCGGAAAATTAAAAAATTCAATTGATTTAAGAAATTGTGGAGATTAGATTTAAATCCACATACTTTTATTGGTATTTATTTAGTGTTTAGTGTTATTAATATTTTATAAGCTAATTAAAATAATAGTTTGTTTATAAAAAAGCTTTAGTAAATCATTTAAAAGGTGCCTAATTAAAAAAATTCCCAGCATTGATGCATAGAAACAGAGAATTCACATTCCAGAAGCCAGAACTATAGATAAGGGTCAGATACATATTTAGCTGTGAGTGTAAGTGTAAGTGTTTGTGTATGTTTGTGTGTGAGTTCTTATATATGTGTGTGTGTTTGTGCTTTAAAGCTTCTCGTCTATTGTCAGTTTCCTTGGAGTCGTTGTCTGGCTTTTGAATTCTACACGTCTTGATTGTCGACCTCTCAGCGGGGGGCAACAACAACAACAACAACAACAACAGCAACAACTCAGCCCTCACGGTCTCTCGACATGTGACATTGTTGTTGTTGTTGCTGCTGCCGCTGCTGCTGACGTTGGCAGCGAGTCGACTGCGCTGCTTGATTATTAGAATTTCAATTTTTGCTTCTAGCAATTTAATTTATTTTAGTATTTTTTTAGTATTTTATTAGTATTTTGTTAGTATTTTTTTTAGTATTTTGCTAGTATTTTTTTTAGTATGTTGTTTAGCATTTTTTTGGTATTTTTATTTTCTTGTGTTTTTTTTTTGGAAGAATCCAAAATTGTTCTTGGACATCCTTTTTTGTGCTGAGGACGGACGGAAGTGCTTATTGTCGCCATTTGACGTGACAACGACTTCCGCTCTGCCGCCTTCGAAGCTGCGCAGCTGCTCAGTGCACACAGTGTCTCAAAAAAGTGTGTGTGTTCTGGCCCTTGGACATTAGCATCAGCATCAGTTTAACAGTTGACAGCTTTGACTGGAAAACGAGCAGCAACAACAGCAACAACAACAACAGCAACAACAACAACACTATCGATTACTTTTGGCCATTGCGTGTTTTTGGTTAGCATATGTTGGAATATACGTATAGCGGGTGGTATTTTAGTTGTTGTTGTTTTTTTTTGTTCTTTTTTGTTCATTTTGTAGTTGTCGTTGTTGCTTCTTGTAGTTGTTGCAACTGTGGCAGCCGCTGCACATCAAAGGCTTCGTGAAAAGTTCTCTTGCATTTTGGCGGGTTCCCAGCAGAGTTGCCATTTTAGCTACTTTAAAGCTAGAGTTAGCTATGCCTTAATTGCAAAAGCTGGAATTCAAAAAATGATCTTTACTAAAAATATGGCTTTTTTTAAAAGTTATTTACCAACTATCAAGTGTAAAATTTAAAATTAAAATATAAGAATATTAAATTTAACAATTAAATTACATAAATTACAAATTTAAAATTTATAACTGAAAATAAAAACAACCTAAATGTAAGTAAGTGTTCGAATAATTTACGCGTGGGTTGAAAAAAATTGTTGTTTTTAAGTTTTGCATTTATTAAAAAAAATTTTGTTAATTGGGCAAAATGTTCAATATTTTGAGCAAAGTTTCGAAACACAGAAATTAATATTTTAAATTAAAAATCAAATTAAATATAATATAAGAAAATTTAAATTTTGAAGTTAAAACTAAACAGATGTAAAGAATTTGAGAGTCAGGGCGTATTTAATTAATTTTAATTAAGCGAACAAAGTATGAAAACTCGAGCTTTTTAGAAGATAAAATAAATACTGAAATATTAATAAAAATTATAGTTATGAATAAAATATAAATAAAATAAAAAATACACATGAAATTATTATTTAAAATTTAATAACAATGTCAATTGAAAAAAATGCGACTTGGAAAACTTTTAAATTTGTTTATTAGTTTTGGGTAAGTTTGAATTTGAGACG
Organism: Drosophila recens; assembly: GCA_037043495.1. Taxonomy (NCBI): domain Eukaryota; kingdom Metazoa; phylum Arthropoda; class Insecta; order Diptera; family Drosophilidae; genus Drosophila; species Drosophila recens. The sequence goes on along the minus strand of JBAMBJ010001389.1, from coordinate 113,162 downwards.
TACTAAAAGTTCCAAAATTTTTAATGCTCAATTTTGTGACGAACGATATAAAATTCAATTCTTTGGAAGAAGTTTGACATTTGGCACTAGAGAAAAAGTTAATTTTTATTAGACAATAAGTATCGGGTCCCTTTTTTGTGCAATGTGTCGAATGTCAAACTTTTTTTTAAGAGTAATTTATACATTTAATTTAATATCGTTCGTCATAATTTTGAAGTTTATAATTTAATAACAATACTCATTGTTTTTGCTTTTTTTTTGTAACATCACTGTTTTCCCAGTCAAAGCGAAGGTCTCGAAAGCAAATTATTTGTTAGCCACAACAGCAACAACAACAGCAGTTGAAATAACAATAACAATAACAACGAAAAGAGCTGGGAAAGACCTTTGCATATGCATGTCAAGTGCCACAAATTGTTGTTGTTGTTGTCGCAGTTGTTGTTGCTGCCACATTGTTGCCTGTTGCACTCAGTGCTGACTGTTCGTTCGTTCGTTTCTCGTCTGGTTTTCTGTGTCAGTTTCAAGCGTCAGCCAAATCGTCAGCCACCTGCCCCGATCAGCAACATGGCCTTAGGATCTCAGACTTGTTTTGTTTCTTTCATTATTTTTTTGCAAAAACAAATTTCATTTCATTTTTTTTAAGCACAGGTTGCAATTGCACAGCAACAACAACAACAACAACGACAACCTAATTGCTGGCTATGTTGCCCACGCCACGCCCCGCCACGCCCCACCTCTAACCGCCTCAATAAAACTGCATTTTACAAATTTTGCGCAATAAATGCGAAAAATGCATAAATAAATAAATAAATTATATAAAATAAAATGCTCTCGACCGCAGCGGCAACAACAACAACAACATGCACTTCCGCTTGCCCACAAAATGGCGTCGCATTATAATGATAAACACAAAGGGACAACTAATTAGCGAGCTGAAGCCGACAGCTCAAATACTCTGAAAACCAAAAACACAAAATAAAATAAAACAAAAATTTACTAGGGTGCCACAGAAATCGTTTTCGCTTGAATTTCACTTAAATTGGTATGAAATCCCCGATAAAAAAATAAAATAAAAGTGCCCAAAAAACAGAGAAAACAAGCAACTTAAACTTTTAATTTATGTGTTTTTTTTTGATTAAAAGGAAACCTTAAAGATATCTTATTTAATAAAAAAATAAATTTTTTTTTTCTATTTGGATAAGAACTTGATGACAATATGAGAATATCTATAATGTAAACTTAACTTAATTCGTTTTAAATTAGATATATTAAATTTAAATTTCATTTTTAATCTTAAGCAAAAGATTAATTTCTTTTCAAAACTTAGTTTCAATCTAATAAAATACGTTCCACAATTAAAACATGTAAAATAATATATACATATATATTTTTTATTTCGATAAGAAATTGATAACAATATCTGTAATATACCTTATTTTTTATTAATTTGTATGTGTTTTTTCCTGTTTTATTTAAAAAAAAAGTGTTCTTGATTTTAGAAACATGTTTTTTATCAGTAACATTTATTAAGAATAATTACTTTAATTTATTAAACGTTTTGTAATAAAAACAGGAATTTGATTTTAAAATTTGTTTTTACATTTTGTATTATATTATATATTATATTATTTAATTTTTATTTTTAATCATTCATATTTTGTTTTTTTTTTGCCAGCCTTATTAAAAAAATCTATTCTTTATTTAAGAAACATGTTATCAGTCATATTTAATATAGTATAATTACCTAAATTGATTAAATATTTTCTAAAAAAAAAACCTTTTTTTTATGTTTGCAATTATGTATAATATTATTTAAGTTTTATTTTTTTATTAGCATTTTTAATATACACCCATTAAAAAGAGTATTTAGAGAGCATTAAAAATAAAATAAAACAAAAAAAACCATTTGCAACAAAATCGAAAATAATCACAAAAATTATGTGCGTGCTGCAAAAAAGGCAGAATCATGTCATAAATATATTGTATTGTATATTTTGTATATATTCCATATATCTGGTATATTTGGTATAAATTTGGTATGTATTGGGGGCCAAATGGGAAATATATGATTGTAGTAAATGCTTAATGTGAAGAGGGGAGAGGAGAGGGGGAGGGGGGTGGTGGGAGGATGTGGGATGCGGGTTGACCGGACAGGAAGCTTGATAAGTTGGCAGCACAAAGGAAATGCATGAAATGCACAACATGAAAAGCGGGCGGGGGTGGGGGTTGAGGGTCTAGGGAAATGCTTCTGTTTCTGGTTATGCAAATGTGCGTGTGTGTGTGTGTGTGTGTGTGTGTGTGTGCATTAATATGCGTATAAATTGCATACGCAATACAGCGCATAGATAATTGCGACATTTGATTATCTATCGCAGCAGCAGCTTTAAAGCCCCACAAAGTAGGCAATACTTTTTTTGTTGCTGCTTATCAGTCAAATAGCAACAGCAATGTGTGTGTGTGTTTGTATTTGCTTTTTTTGCTTTTATTCTTGTTGTTGTTTTTGTAATTGTTGCTGCAGCTCGCATAACTTGCAGCCCAATTGCAAATTGGCTGCGGCAACAAAAGACCGTTGTATTTGAAATGCGTCGCACATTCAGCGCTCAGTTTAATTCAGCGCGAGAGAGCAGCAACGGAGAGCGAGAGTGAGAGAGCGAGAGAGCGAGCGCAAATGCTGCCTCCGCTGCGTCGCCACACCGCTGCCAACGCCAACGACTACCCACCACTGGCAAGCGACGACGACGACGACGACGATGTCGATGGCGACTGCGACGACGACGCACGGGTTGGGGGCACTGCCAGCGTCGCGCCATCAAGTATCAAGTTGCTCAGCACGCAGCGTTGCCAATCGAAAAACCTGAAAACTGCTGGAACGATGCGTGCCATCAAGTTGCGAGTTTCAATTCTTCGCCTGCCATGCGTTCAACAACTTGAAACATTTTGGTGGCGGACGCGCCATAAAGTAACCAATTGTTTTATCTTGTTTTTAGCCGTATGATTTCTGTACACTTGCTGGCGCGTCGCCCCAGCAAGTATCGAGAAATGTCAAACGCTGTGCGCTGTGCCAACAAATGCGCTGCTTGCTGGCTCCCTCAAATGGGCGCTGCCAGCCCCGCAGCCCCCCGCTGCCCGTCAAGCTGCCCAAGCTCCAGCTCGTCGTCGCCGTCGCCGTCGACGTCGCCGTAGCCATTGCTGTAGTTGTAGCTGTGTAGCTGGAGCTGGAGATGGAGCTGAAGCTGGCTGGCTGCCTGGTCGCCTTGCCTTTGCCTTTGCTTCTGCCTTCGCCTCTGCCTTCGCCTCTGCCTTCGCCACTGTCACTGCCTCTGCCTCTGTCTCCGTCTCTGCCTGCGTTGCCAGGGCTGCGTCATGGCAACTGGAAACTCAGAACTCGCGACAGCTTAGAATGAATCGCATTCCATATGCTTTAGCTATTTTCTTTCTTGCGGTTTTCCCTAGAAATAGCTAATGCCTACAAAACTACTACATTATCTTAAGAACTACACTCAGAAAAAATTAGCTGCAGCTGCAACTCAATTAAAAATATACTAAATAATATAGCATTTCTTTAAAATTTAATTATAATGTTAAAAATCAATAGAATTGGTTTCTATTCTATTTTAAGTATTTAAAACAATTTAACTATTACATTATCTCAAGAACTACACTCAGAAAAAATTAACTGCAGCTGCAACTCAATTTAAAATTCACTTCAATAGCATGAAAATTTTCTTAAAATTTAATAATAAATTTAAATATTAAAAGAATTGGTTTCTATACGATGTTTTATTTATATCAATTTAACTACTACATTATCTACACGTTACACATTATCTTAACTACTACAAGAACTACACTCAAATAAATCAGTTGTTAATCAAATTTGACTTAATTTACATAGCAGAAATTTACAAAACTTTAAAAGTAAAGAAAATAAATGTTTCAAGATATTATATATATTTTTTTAGCTTTATAATTATTTTATTATCTTAAGAGCTCTTTTTAGTTTATACTTCTTGAGTAAAGTAAACTCTCTTAAAATATTTAAAATACATTTAGCTATAATTTATGATTTTAATATTTGCATACATAAATTTATCTAAGAAGAATGCTAAATTTTTAACTTAAAAGTAGTTTTCATCTGTAATTTTTAAATACTTCCAAGCAGCTCTAGTTTTATTCCCAGTGCATTGACAATGCTTATCAGCTTGTCAGCTGTACAAACTAAAAAATCACATAAGTTTTGTTACTTGATAAGAAACTTGACGTATTTCTTTTTCGACGAAATTTGAAACTGTGCCATCGTCCTAAAAGTCCAGCTAAATTTAGAAACAGCTCGATAACTGTCCCATATCTGGATCTAATAATAATTCATTAAACAACTCGAAACGCAGAACATAACAAGCATTCGTTAGATTTGAATCTTTAGTTGTTTTTGGCAGCAACTAAAAATACTAACATACTAAAAAAAAAAACAAAGTTAACGCATAAACAAATGACATAATTATAAGTAATAAAGAGTTTAGTATTTAACTATATGTTAAATACTAAATACTAAAAAAAAACAAAGCTAACGCATAAACAAATGACATAATAATAAGTAATAAATTTATTTAAGAGTTTAGCTTTTTTAATTTGAAATATAAGTTTTTTTTATTTTAGAGTTTAGCTTTTTTATATTTTAGAGCGACCTTTGTCTGTGCAGCCCTGGTCCTTGGGATATGTTGTCGCATGGCAAGTATTTTTCTTTCTTGGACTTGGACATATAGCGTTCGTCCGTGAATTTTCCCGTGTACAGGGCGTTCCATTTTTGCCGAAAGTCGAGACAAGCCAAGGAATTCTACCGTCTCTTTGTTTAAGCTGAGAATTCTTGCAAGAGCTTTTACAGTGTGTTTAAAGTCTTTTGAAAAAAAGACAACAACACGTTTTTGAGCAGCAGCTGTGACCCTGTATTTAAAAATTTACTGTGTGTGTGTAACTTTGTGTCGCTGTCTGTCTGTGTGTGTGTGTGTTTGTGTGTGTGTGAGTGAGTGTGCGAGAGTTTAAGCTTAAAGCTATTGTACACTTGGTGTCGTGTCTGCCTCTTCTGCTTCTGCCTCTCGCTCTCCCCTCTCTCCCACTGCCCACTCTCTCTAGCTCTGCCCTCTCGCACGCTCTCTCGTCCTTACAAGTAAAATGACGTTGCTTTTGCTGTCGTCGTCGTCGTCGTCGTCGTCGACGCCAGCTGCCTCTGCCTCTGTCGTTGCTCCCCACTCTGCCCTCATCTCTCTTGTCGGCTTTGCCAACGCATTTTGTTTTGTTTAGAGCGCAAGTTGTGTCTATGTGTCGGTGTGTGCTTGTGTGTTTGTGTGTGTGTGTGGGCGTCCAGGCAGCATGCCTTGTGCCTTGTTCCTTTTTGGTACCTGTATTTGTCGAGGAGTGCAAGCTCTTTAAAGGTGGCAAGTTTGCAGCTTGCTTTAAGGCTTCGCTGACATTACAGACATTACCTGGGACCTCAACTCATGTCAGCCGGGCGACAAGGACAGCACGCCGGAAGCAGCCTTGCAACCCCCTTTGTAGCACACACACACACACATACACACGCATCTTAACACATTTTTCCACTTCCTTTTCATTTTCAGGCCAAATGAAAAATTGCACACGCGGGAATTTGATTTTAACATGAGAAATAAATACAATGACGTTGGCAGCGACGCCAGCAGCGCAGCTCAAGCAGTTGGAGCGACAGAGGGATGGGGAAGGGGGAGCGGGGGGGGACTGATTGGCAACATTGCTGCGCTTTGCAGCTGCTTGAGAATGTCAAGGCAAAGAAAACATAGTTTTGAATATTGCTCGTGTCGATAATGACTTAATTAGGAAGAAGGGAAAAAGGGACAAAATCAACCCCCCCTTTTAAGCCCCTTTGACATCCCCGCATCCAAAGAAGAAAGGGAATAATAATATTAAATACAGGTATATTTAGTTTTATTATATTAAATTTAAGTAATGAGTATAAAAGTTATAATAATTAAACTTAACTAGCTTTGATTCGACTAACAAACATAAATAAATAAATAAAAAAGTAGCGGTTAAGGCTATAGTCGAGCTTTCGACTTTAGGATACCTGTTACTCATATAAATAAATTTAAAATAATTTTTATTGCATACTTTTTGGCACTAACATTGCTTAAAAACTTAAATCGGCCATTACCACCTTTCGATTTGTCCGATCTTGTTAGGATTTAGTAGAATGATAGCTTTAATTAATAGATAACGTTAACTACCAAAAAATACGTAATATTCTAAGAGCGGTACGTGTGGTGGCTTATTTAATTTTATTTCTCATAAAAATTTGTATATTTTATTAAATTAAGTTTTCAAAATTAAATTTAAAGAATTCACGAAAAATATGATACAATATTTCTTCTTGTGTAAACCCAAAACAATATCATTTTATTAAATAATTGGTTTAAAATGTCAAAATGACACTCGTTTCTATTTTTCCTTCCATCACTGTAAAAAATAATATTTATGTGCTTATTTATTTAGAATTTCAAATTAAAATAATTTAACATATAAAATAAAATCTTAGATTTTGAATCAAAAATTTACAAATAGTTTGCAAATTCAAACATAAATTATTTTCAATTTCAAGCAACAATTTTTTTTTGATTTTATAGCTAACATATTAAAATTTAAAAAATATACAATTTTTAATTGCGCCTCAAGAGATTAAGAAGTTAATCTCTATCTCTTTCGCTCCCTCTCTCTGCTCACTCGCTTGCTGTCTCGCTCACTTTAAGCTAAAGTTTTAAAGTTGAGCGCGTTTTCGGCATTATCCGTTTTAATTACATTAAAAGTTTTTGGCATTAAATAAATTGAAGCCGAATGCCGACTGAACTTATGTCACTTTGATCCCAGTTTACAGAGACAGAGAGTGAGAGGGAAGAGAGAAAGAGAGAGGAGAGAGAGAGACACAAGTAACTTTTGCTGTTCATGCGAGAATACGGCAAGACAATGGGAGACAGGACATCAAGAAGAGCAAAAGAAATTGGTGAGAGAAAGGGTAGTTGGGGGTAGTGGGTTGGGGGTAGGGGTAGCTACCCTTACCTTCTTCTTTATGCTCCGTATCTGAGTATCAGACTGCGACTGCGACTGAGTTTCGCTGCTCAGTGAATCGCGTGTAATCAAGTTTAGTGTTTAAGGCTTTAAATTGAAATTCCAGCATTAGGGCTAGGAATGCGAAGAGCACTACAACACTTTTAGGGGTTGGGCAACGGTTAACGGGCAACGTAGCCGAAAAAGGGTTGAGAATTCGAGATGCTGCCTCGCTTATCATCAAATGTTGCACGGCGCGCGTTGCTGCAACAAATGAGCAGCAACATTTGCAATCATTCAGCGCCATAAATCAATTATCAACAATGTGCAGGGGGCTTAAAGGGGTAAAATCTTGAATATCCAGAAAAAAATGCCTTACAAAATTTAAACTATAATAATAATAATATTATATTAATAAAAATATCGATAAATATCTATCTAAAGTGAGTGCCCCATACCTAGGTATATTACATTTATAACATTTTTATTTTGAATAATTCATTTGTTGTATTCATCCTTTTAAATAATTTAAAATTAAATATTAAATTAAATTTCTAATTTTATTATAAATTTTAATCGCAATTTTTGTCAACTGCTCTTACGTAGTTGACATTTAATAAATAAATAAATATAAATTTAATATGTATAATAATGGTTGATTTAAAAAAACAGCTACTAAACATAAAATTCTATCGTATTTTAATTAACAAATAAATTCAATAATTTTTATATATTTCTTGTTTAAATATATAATAAAATAAAAATAGTTACACTTTTATTTAAAAAAAAACAGGAACCGTATTTTTTATAAAATTGTTAATTATTTTATTTGTTGACTGTTTTAAGTTGGCGTTAAATAAATAAATAAAGTTGCTTAAGGGGTTTAAACATGCGTCACAGTCTTCATGAATCCTTTATTAAAACTTTTACTCCACAAAAAAAAAGAATAATAAAAAAAGAAACGAAAAGCAACGTTCAGTGTTCAGATTTGCCGATCGCATTGGGCTTTTGTTGGCCAAATGAGCAAATGGATGGATGGGCAGGCGGCCAATGCGGCGTATGCGTAATGTGCAACTTTAAAGCAGGCAAAAGAGGCGAAAAAGACGAAAGGAAAACTCTCTAGCATTTTCCAAATGCTGCACATTTTTCGTTGCTGACTACGACACAAATACACACACACACACACACACATGTGTAGAGGGAGCAGCAAGTGTAACAAAGGCAACAAAAGGAGGGGCGGGGAATAGGGGGAGGCAGGATGTGCGGACGGTCGCACAGACGAGTCGGAAGCACGGACAAACAAACGGATAAGATGGCGGAGTGCAGCAAAAGGGGCAGGAGGGGGGGAACGAAGGACGCACAAATGAACGAAACGAAAGGAAAGTAAAGTAAAGTAGAGGGAAAGGAAAGCAAAGCAAGGAATAGAACAGAACGTACAACGTACATGAAAAAGATAAGCGCGCACAGAGAGCGAGAGCTTCGCTGATAACGCAACTTGTGCTAGCCGGCAACAACAGGACTTGCCACAACCCCACCCCACCCCACCTCCCCACTCCCCCTCTTTACACACACATGCCACCCTGAGGCAAGTCAGGAATAGACAGACAGAGAGACAGACGAACGGACAGACACAGGACTTGTGAATTTTAACATTTTAGAGAAAAGCGAACGAAAATTTTCGAATGTCAGCGTCGACTCTGAAACGAATTGTTGTTGTTGGGGCAAGCTGTGGAAGGGAAATGGGGGTAGTGGAGAACTAGAGGGGATAAGGGGTAGCGGAGTGGCTGCTGGGGTGTGGCAAGCAGCACAGTGTGTAAGCAACAGTGATGCCAAACAATCGCCCCAAAAAAAACAAAACAAATTGAGCAGAAAAAATCTGAAAAAAAAGATAAAGAAAAAGAGTAAAAATTTAAAAAAAAAAACATTAAATATTATAAAAATATTATAAAAATATAATACAAATTGTTTTTCTATAAACTAGACTCGTAAAGTTTTTTCAAATTCAACTAGTGTGAACATTTCGCGAATATTTTGAAACAACAGTTTTCCAATTAGCTTCTTCCATTGATATTTTAAAGAGCCTCAAGCGATAGGAAAAAAAGAAGGAATTTAGTATGACATTTTTTTTGGTTAAAAAGTTAATTATAATAATTGGTCACTCAGCGTGGAATTTGGAAGAGTAAATTTAAATTTGCTTAGAGTTAATTTAGCTAATAAAAATCTCAGCCTTCCAGCTCTTACCGTTTGGTCTCCACAATGATCTGAAAATAAAACTATTTTTCTTGGGCTTTGTCAATGATATTTTTATATATATTTGAAAATATCATTTGACAGATTTGTGCCTCATATTTCATTTTTAAATTATACTTCTCTTAAAGTTTCTGCCCTCTTAGTCAAAACAGCTATTTTTGTTTGATTTTGTTAAAAGTTTAGCTTTATTTTGTTGTGTTCAATTTTACAATCTATTGTTTTTTGTTCTTTAAATAAGCGGTGGGCACGACATCTAAATTCGGGAACACTACAACAACAGCCCTATCAAAGTCTACCTTCTATGTCGATCACCCAAATGTGCAAGCCAGAAAAAGTTGAGAGCAGCCGCTAGCTCTCGGAGCCCATGCGTGCCCACCGCTGCTTTAAATGAATTTCTTTGTTCATTAAATAATTTAAGTTGTAAGTGTTAATAAAAAAGCCTACTTTAAAATCACTGTGCAACATGCTTTTTGCATTTGGGTCCAAAGATTTTTTTAAATTATAATTTTAAAATTTTTTTAAATAGGATAGTTTTTTGTTTTACGTAAAGTAGTTTTACAAACAAGGACACATCTAGCCGGAAAGAGGCTAAATGGGCAGCACTGGTAAGTAGTAGCGACGCTGCTGGAACGAAACAATTTGTAATTTATTTGCGAAGCGTGCGAAAGTTGAGGCAGCTGCCAAAGGCGTAGCTAGAGATGGAGCTGGAGATGGCGATGGAGCTGGCGATGTGGCACAACTGTGCCAGGAACAACCAGGAGCAGGAGCAGGAGCAGATACACACACAGATACAGACACACACACAGATACAAATGAGAGGCAGCGACAGGCGGGGGCAGCATTTTAGGGAAAGAAAGAAGATACTCGAACTCCTAGTATGATAGAAAATGGTTTTACTTTAAAGACACTTCTCTTTTTTGTTCTCGAAACTTTATTTTTGGAAATTTATTTAAAACTTTATGCTTTACACAATTTAAAATTATTATTTTAGTTTAAATTTGTTACTTTAGTTTTATAATTCATTTTGTGTGTGTGCTTTTTTAATTCATTTTGTTTTGTTTTGTTGCTATAAATGATTTATTCATTTTGTATATTGTTTTTTTTTTTGCTAGGTATATAAACTATGAACTTTAAATACTTATTTCAAAAATTGTAAGCTGCCATTTGCTGTTATTTATTTTTTAGTTTATTTGGAAGTTGTTGTTCTTGATTTTGTTTATTGACTATGTTACTCAGTCCGGCAGTTTTGAATGAGCTATTGTGTGTGTGTGTGTGTGTGTGTGTGTGTGTGTGTGTGTGTGTGTGTGTGTGTGTGTGTGTGCAAAAGCTTTTAGCAACTTAACCCTTGTGTAGACCTTAACCATCGGAATTTTAAATTAAAATGTTAAATGTCTTGATTTAATGTGTATTTGAAACATGCATATTATTAAATTCTTGTGACTTTCTTTTTTATTAATATGTTTTTCCCACTATTTAATCAATTTTCTTACATGTTTTGTAATTTTTTGAAATTTAATTGTGTTGCAAGCTTCGTTTACTTCTTTTTATTTATGTAAGAAAAATTAATTACTTCATTTATTAATTTAAAAACTTTGTACTTTTAATTTTCGATATATCAAAAAATGCCAAAAACACTTTTTCTAAAAAAAAATTGTATGCAAGAAATTTAAAAATAAAATAAGAATTGAATTTTTTAATTTAAATTTTCTAATTAAAAAAAAAACATGCCATACAAAGGGCTAAGAGCTGCATGTGTGTGCAACTGTGTGTGTGTGTGAAAGAATTCTTTTTAAAAATTACATGCATATCTAATTCATTTAGGTCTGTACTACAAAAAGTATATCAAAATTGTTTTGATTCATCTAAATACATGCTTATATAGATTTTTGTATGTATGTGTTGAAGACAAAGCTTTAAATGGGCAGACATTAAGTTGGGAGCAGCCACTAGCTCCCGGAGTCCACGCTTTAAAGCTTTGTCAAGTATATAATTGCCACTATTGTTGGGCCTGACTTTTAGTTGTTTTTGTTTGTTTGTTTGTTGATTTTTTGGGGCAAAACGGAAACCGAACTGAATTCATAATCCATACAGTGTGTGTTAAAAATTGTTTTGACAAAGTAATAAATTCAAAAATTTGTTTTAAAGTTTTTTAAAATAATTTAAGAACATTAATCAACTATTAAAAAGAAAAAAACAAAGAACTTGATTTTTTATCTCTTTTTTTTTTGATATAAAATTTTTAAATTTTTGATCCTTGTCAAAACAATTACTTGACATGCTGTATTTGGTTTATAAATCATCTATTGGTTTTCGGGTTCTTGTGGTATTTTTGCTTAATCAGTCTTTGTATACAAAAATTAATTAAATTAGCAAATTTACTATGTTTATTATTCACATGCCGTGCGCTTTTAATTCGTTGTCATGCAGCAATTAACTAGGCAAAAATCAAAGAAAGAACCAAGTTAGTAAATTAATAATTTTTTAAACAAAGAAAAAAAGAAACACAAACCAGGAACCGCAAATAATGATTATTGTTATTTTTGCTCTTAAAGATCAATGATAATATTTAGTTTTTCGTTCAAAAATGAATCATTATCATTGAAGAAAATGCTTAAAAATCATTTAATAATTACCATGTAAGTTTTATAATATTACTCATAATGTTTACGGTCCCTGACACAAACCATTTAATGGGGGGGAGCAGGTGGAAAACACTCTTGAACTTGGTTATCTGATCGAAATCGGATCGAAATTGGATCGCATTGGATTCTGTTGCAAGTTGCATAAAGATAAACATATAAACAGCGCCGTCAATTAGTCTGTGATGTGAATATCGTGAACATTGAACATTTGCTTGCAATTTATACAAATTATACTTTAATTTGACACTTATAAACAATAGACGTGCATAACATGTGTAAGTTTACAAATTGCGCTTACTATTTTAATAAATTAGGATTCAAATATTACAATACGAGAGATAGTTATTATTTAACTTGGTTTTTGTTTTTTGAAAATATATATATACAATGTAATCGACTTCACATTCGAAATTTGTTTTGCTTTCTAATTATGAGAATTGTTTCTTATTTTCCACAGCGTCTTTTAAATGCATTTAACAACAACTCTTATGTTTTTTTTGCTGTACACGTGGAAGAATTCATTTGATTTTTTTTTTTATGGGTATCAACTCATCATGAATGCTGTGAAGATCGCTTAATACTTGGCTAACTTAAGAACAGGCTATAGAATTTACAATTGTACTTAGGCCTAATATTAGAATTTACAATTTTGTTAGTTGTACACTTAGACGACATTGGATTTTTATGGGGGGCTTTTTTGTCTGAGAAAATGAAATATCTAACTATAAAAAACATATGGTTGACATTGAGAACACAAATTGCCCGCTTAAAAATTAATGTGTTGTTATACAGTAATAATTAGACCTAACTCCGACTATCGTTGCTCTCGCTGAAGCTCTGTTCGCTGGACTCGCGTCGGCTGCTCACCGGCTTCGCCTTGTATTCTGTGATGAAAACCGTGACCGAGTTCACCGTCACTTCCCGCGTCTGCGCCGTCGAGCGATCCACGTTCTTCAAACGCGCCGGATAACGTTTGTGCCGCTGCCTGCTGTCGTGTCCGCTGCCATGTCGCGAACTGGACGCCGGCTTGCCGTTGGGCATGTTGCCACTGGCGCCTGGCAGCGTTGCCGCCTGCTGAGCGACTAGCGCCGAGTTTAAACGCGGCTTGCGCGTCGATGTACCTGATAAAAAAAGAAGGGAGAATGTAAGTGAAAGATAATCGATACAGATGTGAATTAAAAATAAAATACTAGAGTGACTGGAGTGTGTTTCAGGCGTGTTCCACAAATCTCTAAGGATTTAATTAACTTTTCGTTTGAAAACAACTTAAGCGTTGGAGATTTAATTTTTGGACTCTTTTCGGAACTCTTAACATTGAACAGAGTAATCAATTGTTTTTTAGGCGTCTTCCACAAATCTCTAAGGATTAAATAACGTTTTCTTTTGAAAGCACCTTAAGTGTTGGGGACTTCTTTTTTCGGAGTCACATTATTAATTAATGATATATGGCTATAACTATTAAATTAAATAAAAAAAATAAATATATATAATTGAATAGAGTAATCAATTGTTTATGAGGCGTGTTCCACAAATCTCTAAGGATTAAATAACGTTTTCTTTTGAAAGCACCTTAAGTGTTGGGGACTTCTTTTTTCGGAGTCACATTATTAATTAATGATATATGGCTATAACTATTAAATTAAATAAAAAAAATAAATAAATATAATTGAATAGAGTAATCAATTGTTTATGAGGCGTGTTCCACAAATCTATAAGGATTAAATAACGTTTCCTTTTGAAAGCACCTTAAGTATTGGAGATTTCATTTTTCGAACCCTTTTTCGGAGTCACATTATTAATTAATGGTATAGTTATAACTATTAAATTAAATCAAAAATATATTTGAACAGAGTAATCAATTGTTGATTGGGCGTGTTCCACAAATCGAAAGAGATTTTAATTACAATTGCTTTAATAAACAAAAAAGCTGCTGGAGGTTTCATTTTTCGGACTATTTTTCGGAGTCACACAAATGGTTTGCCATTCATTTTTAATTGGAAATAAATTATGATAAATGATACAAATTATTTATTAATGGTACAGATTTAGTTATTCAATTCAAATGCATTTTATGCCATATTATTCAATTTAAAAATAAAAACAAAATAAATGTCCGAAAATTAATTTTTCGGATATATTTGCTCCACAAATCTTTAGGGATTGCCATTAATATATTTTAAATTTTAATATTTATTAGTTATTATTGGTATATTTTATATTAATTTTAAGTCCCTTTAATTTAAATTGAAAACAAAAACAATCACAAGTTTCGGAAAAATATTTTTTTCGGATATATTTTCAGAGTCCAATCAATCAGAGGTTCTTTTCAGAAACACCGACAATTGCATTTGTATTGCGCCATTTGGGTTGCTAGAGATTTGTGGAACACGCCTCAGTAAATGTCTAAATTAACTGAGTAATTGAGTATGGTAAATTACTCAGCGTCGATCCATTTGCGTTTGTCCTTCAAATGCGACGCTGACGCTGACGTCGCAGTCAACGTCGCCGTCGCCGTCTAAGTCAGCGACTGAGCGTCTCTCTCTCTCTCTGTGCTGTCAGTCGCCAACCTATAGCACAATCAAATGGAAATCAAAATCGAGGTCACTCACCTTTTCTCACGTCACACATGCGACACTTGAACGCCTCCGCCGAGTTCCTGTACGTGCAGACACTGCAGTCCCAAAAGTTCTCCTCAATTACTTTCGCTTGGCGCTTTTGTCGTCGCACGGGCGATGATTTCTTGTCCATAATATAAATAAACGCCTCAGCAGCAAAAAAAATTGTGTAAAATGCAGCTGGCCGAAATTCTTTTTTTGCAATTGTTTTTGTTGCTGCCTCTGCTGCTGCTGCTGCGTCTGTTGTTTTGGCTGCTCTGCTCGCAACGCTCACTGCAGCGTCCTCTGGCTTAGAAAACTATTACACTTTTACGTTTATCACTCCATTCATGTGCAATTTGGCAATATATAACTGCTTATTTCTTGTGAAAAACCTCTGCAAAATTTCTTCAGCCAAATAAATGGAAAATTGTTGCGGAGTTGCCGTACGCACACATACGTACAAAAAAAAAAACCAGGTGGCAGCCTTGGCAACGGTGGCAGGAATGACAATATTTAACTCTTTTCAGAAATGTTGTTAAATATGGTTGTTTTATTTTTTATTAGTTAATTTTTAAGCTAGAGTATTGAAACTTTTACAGGAGTTTTGTTATATTTTTTTTCGATTTTTTTGCTTAGAATTTATACTGCTTTTTTTAATTTTTTCACCACGCGAAGGTTAATGTCCCCCAAATATATTTTAATTTAAACTTTATTATTTTAAAAAATTTATAATTTTCTTGGTTTATTGAATTTATACTTTATTGATTAATAAAAAATAATAAATATATTTATCTAAAATTTATTAATTTCCTTTAGAGAAATAGGAAATTTGCCAAATAGGAAATTTGTTGCGGAGTTGCCGTATTGTGTGTGACGCTAGAATAAACACAAAATGTTGCTGAGCTGCCATACGCTTTTCGATACATCGGTGGACTATGCACGACCATATATCGATAGATAGGGGAATTATTGTCGTCATTGATATCGATATATTTGACAGTTATATTTGAAATTGAATTAATTTTTTTATTTTGATAATGATTTGACCTCGGATTTCATTAATCATTCAAGTTTTTTATTTCATTTTGTCATAATAGATTTAGTTTATGCTGTTTTTATACATGTGTACGAACTCTAGACTTAAATAATGCTTAAATATACATATATTTTTGAAACATCCATTTTCACTGCTCCAGCATGTTTTCGAAATCCTTCAGCTCCAGTTCGCGTTCGATAACTTGCGTGTACAGATTATCGAGTGTTTCCTGCATCCGCTGTTTGAGCGTCGCATTCTGAATGGAGGCAATTTCGGTGGATTTCTGTGATTGTTGCGCCTTCAGTTCGCCGATCTGCCGCGTCAACTGATTGATCTTCTCGTGGATCTGCTGTGGCGTGTACTGCGGCTGCGGTTCGTCCATGAACTCCAGATGCATGGCCATGGGATTGTCATAGAAGCCACTCGGCGCAGCCAGATTGGAGCTGGAACCACTGGCGGCACTGAGCTTGGGACTGCTCGTCGTCTCGCGTCCTCCAAACATGGACTTGCTGAACTCCATCTTTCCATTGTTGCCACCTCCACCTCCGCCGCCAAAGAAGTCGGACATGCGTGAATCATCCGCCGACAGACGCGAGGATTCCTCCAGCTGGCGTCCAGCTGCATCCTGGCCAGGCAGCGTCGGCTCATCCTCGTCATCCGTCGTGGACACTTCCTCGCCGAATATATCGTGGGCAGCCACGCCCATGTTGGGCGCATGACTCGTCTCATCATCGTCGTCCGACTCCACATTAATCTCCCGCTCTCGCTCTCGCTCCCTGCTCGCCTTCTCCCTTCTGTGCATTGTCTCATCCGCCAAATCCTCATCCGCCTCATTGTAGGGCTTCATATCCGACCGATCCATCTGATCATCCTGCGGCTTGTCCTCCTCCTCGTTGATGATCTCGTACTCCACGCGCACCGCCTCGTTGTCGATGCGCAGCAGATGCTTCACTTCCTTCTCTATCTCCGGCGTCTCCACGTTCTTTTTTTCAGTGTCTTGCGGAATCGTCGCTTCCTCACATTCTTGCAGGGCGGCGTTATTCCGTGTGGCCACAAATACTTCTTGTCCACCTTGTTGGGATCCTTTTTCTTGTTCTTATTCGGCGACTCCTTTTCCGTCTCGTCCTCCGGCTCCTCCTTGCAGATGAGGATCTGACAAATATCCGCGGATTTGTAGAAACTCTTGTTATCGATTGTCTTGTAACTTTCCACAACTGTGGGCAAATCAACAATTTTCGCATACAACAATTGATCATCCCAACGCACTTCGCCATAGCGCAAATCCTGATCCAGCTGTATATTTAGTCGGTCCTTTATATTTCCCGCCTGTATCGATTCATGCACCATGTTCGCCAGGTGCTAGAAAGAGAGGGAACATAAGTTGAGACACCTTGGGACAAAGTGTAAACAAAGCAACAACAAAGCAACAACAAACATGGCTTACTTTGGGGAAACGCATGATGAATTGATTCTCCAGCTCAACGCCATCGTCGCGGGGCTTGTGCTCGGCCTGCTTCTTCTTTTCAAACATGCCGGGCTTTTGTATATTTGTTTATTTTATTATAAAAACTAAAAAATTATTAAGCAAATTGCAGCGCAGCAAGTGAATCGTTCGGAATAAGTTCAATTGAACTATTTACTCAAGTTGCCCATACACGACTAGCATGTTCGATGAGCATGTTCGCGCTTATAATACGGTTGCTCATTTGTTCGTTCATTTCGCTCGTTAGTTCCTTCGTTTTATTGTCTGTGCAAACAGGCAAAAGGTGGCGCCACAACTCCTAGAAAAAGCACGATGTCAATTTTTAGTTAATTTTTGATTAAGGACCTTTACCTTCTTGCAACATTCATAAATTCAATCTGCCATACATTTTATAAGTTTATAATTTAAATTGTTAAATTAATTATTGCAAAATTTAACATTTTAAAATATATTTAATTTTTGTCTTAAATTACGCGCCGAATATATTCCTGGACCGATAGTTTGACAGACTGCGGCGGTCGGGCGATAGACAATTTTGCACTTCTGGCAACGCTAAACAGCTGCTCAAAGAGCGCGCTTAAAAATTGAGAATGACTTATTTATTTTTACTTGTTTTTCTTGTTGTGATTGTTTTTTGTTCGTTGTGTGTGTGCTCATCATAATTCTGGCTTGAATGCTTTTGGTTAATAACCCATCATTGTGCCTACGCAATAAGCCAAAATGGAGCGCAAAGGCCGCCAAGAAAGAGCGCAACTTGTTTGCTTCTGCACATGTATGTGTGTGTGTGTAAACTTGAAGGTTTGCAATTATTTATAATAGACAGACTTAAACAAATACATAATTAAAGAACAATAAACGGCTGCTGCGATCTGCAGTTGCTTACGTCGACAGTTTAAATTTAGCTAATCTAATCTTATATTGCCTTGAGTTAGTCGTGAGCATCATCGTCTCATTTCATTTCATTTGGTGCCCTGCGGATCGTAGACACCCAGGAAAGTGTTGCACTTGCGGCAGTAGTGATTTCCGGTGCGGCAACTGTTCATGCAGTACGGCACGAAGCAGGCGCACACACACCACCTGAAAAATGGTCAACAGAAATTAATTAAATTTAAAATTATTTTTAAAAATAAAAAAGATAAAAAAAAACCAATTAGCAAATTCAAGAGGATGAAAACCTAAGAATTTTTAATAAGAAAATAGTCAGTGTAGAAGTTGGAAAAATTTTAGAACAATGAAAAACTAAAATGACTATAAGAATTACAAAAAGAAAGACATAAAATAGACAACCCTAGCACTGAAACATCTATGACAATGTTGCCAACTCTCAATATGTCACAAGATTCAATAATGTTGCAACAACATTCCTAAAGCCATCTGACAATGTTGCCAACGCTCGAAATGTCGTTACAATCCTTGTTCATTTAACTCTTTGCTCAAAAATATGTTAAGAACAAAATAAATCTTTAAAATTGAAAAAAAAAAACATTTTTTTTCAGATGTATAAACGTGTTGTAAATGTGTTTTATTTACAAAAAAAATTAATAAAGTGATTTATAAGAATTACAAAAAGAAAGACATAAAATTGAATAAAATTAAAAAAGAATAAAAACAATTGGAAAATCAAAAGGCAGGCAAAGTATAGAAATTTCAAATAAGAAAATATAGTCAGTTTAATAGTCGGAAATACTTGTTTTATTATTACCAAAAATTGTCTTTGATTTGTCTGTTTTCGGTTAAATTTTCTTTTTAAAAAGTAAGATTCATATCTTTTTTATTGTGAGTATTGATTTCAGCAGTAACGATCATAACTTTAGCTTTAATTGATTCCAGAATCAGGTTATTTTCAAATAAATAGTCGGACTAAATTATACATAAATTAAATTTTTGCTGTACGACAAAATGTTATGTTCTTTTTGATGGTTTCTTTTTTAAAGTATTTTCAAAATTTATTCAAATTATTAATATTACGTTTCGTCTAGATACAAAATTTCTGAGATTTTTCAAAATTTTGTCTACATTTTTATCTTGTATAAACGTTAACCAATTGGCATTTTTTAGTTTTGTGATTTTCGTTATTTTTGTTTGCTTTCGAAAATGATATTCTTAGGTTTGATTTGTTGTTTTAGGAGACCGATGTTAAAATATATTTAATTTTGTGATCTTCCTTTCCAATTCGATTTTCTTTATTTTTTAATATTTTTTTATATTTTTCTGAATTTGTGTGTCCTAAATTTTGTTGTCCAAATTCTTATAGAGAGTTGTCATCTAGACTTACCCCACTAGACAGATTAAAGCCGCCGACAGGTGAGTGCGTGCATTTGCCGTGTGCGTCATGCGCGTCGTTTTCTGGACGCCACAGGCCGGACACAGAACGCGGCAGGGATTGGGCCCCAAATTAGATGGAGCTGCAATGAAAAGTGTTAACACATTTTATATTTTATAAAAATAAGTAAACTTACCTGCTGACACAATTGTGGGCTCAAGTTGTTGTTGTTGTTGGTGTGTTGGCAGCGGTTGTGCATTCACTATGATCACTGGAGGAGCGGCGTCAGGTGTGGCACGGTGAGTGTGAGTGTGAGCGGCGATTGCCACATCATATGATGGCGGTGCCTCAATGGGGCCAGCAGCTAATCCGGTTGCAGGTTCGATCGTTGTTGTTGTTGTTGTTGGCGTTGTCGGCAAAGGTGCGCTCGGCATTTGGAAATCATCCACTTGTGGATAAAGCATGGCACGCTTTTGATCCATGATGGCTCAGAGTACGAGGTTCAGTTGTGAATCAGAGTCTACTATATAAAAAATCACAATAATCACAGTCCAAAAAGAGCTTTGTTTGCTTGGCTAATTCGCAAGTTGCGTTAAGCTGCTGCAGTGGCTTAATTAACTCGCTCTTCCACTCTCTCTCTCTCTCTATATATACATTTACATATATCACTCTCTTTTGTTTACACTCTGTCGCTCTCTCTCCACGCTGCTTCACATCGGCGTCTGTCACGTTTCACTTTCAACACGCGACTGAAGTCAAGTTCTACGCCAAGTAACCGAATGAGTTACAAACTCTGAGAGAGAGAGAGGGAGCTTGAAAGCTCTTACCTTTTAAAAACTTTGGCAATCTTTTGCAGTAATTGCAAAACTTGAAAGAAACACGAAATTTAGATATTTACTAACTACACAATGTATTTGAACAGTTTATCTAAGATGTACAAATCTTAATAAATACACACAAAGGTATCGCTTAGATGTACAGATGAACATCGCTATAGGGAACTTTTCAGCACTTCATTCTATAAGTATACCAGTTAAACCAAATATTTGTTTTAGGGATACCATATTTTTAAAAATCGTTCCATATTTTATTCTTATTGAAAATTCTTATTAAAGCAATAAAATAATAAAAATTGTCTTCTGATTAGAAATAAAATATGTAAAATAACTTTTTTGCTTACTGACTTTTTAATACAAATTATAGCTTTTCTTTTTTGGATACTAATTTGTTGATCTAAAAAAAATTAATTTAAAGTTGACGTTAAATAGTCAATAATAAAAAACTTAAGAAAATTTAAAAAAAATATTAAAATTATTATTATTATTCAATAAATTGTCTGCATATTTGTGTAACAAAGTTTCCATTTATAGTAATTTTTTGTGTCATTCGCATTCACCATAGGCTAGTTTTACTGTACTCGTAATTAACATCATTTTTGTATCTCTATCTACAATAATTTTGTATGTCATTCTCGTGTTCTCCCGGTCCGATAAACGTACTTCTTTTGGGAGTCTCGATATGCGGAGTCTCAGATTGGATTCATCTGCGAGCGTATGTGCCCAGGTAGCGATCGCACATGCCACAGTAGTGATTGGTATTCATGCAACTGGAGATGCAGTAGGGCAGGCACACACAGCAATAGAGTCTGAAGAAGTTATCGATATTAGTATCATTATCATTGTTATTATCAGTAACAGTATCAGTTTGATTAGTAGTGTTGCCAATTCAGCTTATTTAAAGCTAGATTAAGTATATTTTAAAATGTTATGAAGATCTTTAAAGTAAAAAGCTATTAGCTAAATCAAATTTTAAGGTGCAGTAAAGCTTAGCCCTTTTTTAGCGTTTTTTATTTTCCATATTCTTGCTATTGATTTTGATTAAATTAAATTAACTTTTTTAATTGGCAGCACTGTTGATTACTCACTGGAAAAGTGTTGTCAGTTTAGCTTATTTAAAGCTAAATGTATATCATATATACATTTTATATTTTTTAAATTATATTTTTAATTTTAAAAAAAGCTGTCTTTTAGCTTTTTTTCTATTTTTTTCCTACGTTTCTTTAAATCTAGTTTTTTAATTGGCAACACTGTTGATTACTCACTGGAAAAGTTTTGTCAGTTTAGCCAATTTAAAGCTTAATGTATCATATTGAACAATTTATTTTAACATTTTGAAAATTAAAAAAGCTATTGAAAATTTTGTATTTATTTTTCTGAGTGATTTAAGCTTAGCGTTTTTTCTATTCCCTATTTTTCAATTGACTTGCATTATTATTTTTCTTAAAGTCTAGCTTTTTTAATTAGCAACACTGTTGATTTCTCACTGGAAAAGTGTTGTCAGTTTAGCCAATTTAAAGCTTAATGTGTCATATTGAACAATATTTTCAATATTTTTTAGTTAATTGATTTAAGCTTTCATTTTTTTTAAAGTATTTTTTATTCCTGACTTTCTATTGATTTGCATTATTATTTCTCTTTGAATCTAGCTATTTTTAATTGGCAACACTGTTGATTACTCACTGGAAAAGGCACAGCAGCAGTGCAATTAGATGTGTCCGTGAATTGGGCTTAAACATGACACGAGTGCGTGCGTAGTTATGACAGTATGGACACTGTACATCCTGGGGATCGGGACCGTAGGGTTGACCCGGCACTATAATCACCGTGTGATGTCCCGTTCCCGTTGTCGTTCCCGTTCCCGTTCCGGGTCCCGTTGTCACTGCGGGAGTGGCCGTTGTCTGTGCCGGAGTTGAGGTTGCCTGATCATAGCTGGGCGGTGCTGGTGTTGCATGCAACAGATGCTCCTGCTCCTGTCCGCCCAATTCCCTGGGCTGTTCCAATGGTGTTTTTGGGTACACGGGCTCCATTATCTGATTATGACTGTGCTATGACGAGTTCTGCACTTGAAATAGCCATGAAAATGCGAACGAACACAACGAACGAGTGTTGAGTAAACCCAATTCGCTTTCTTATCAATAAAAGCCGTTTACGCCGTCAGCTTTGTGGTAGGTTTCTGTTACTTCTCCTACCTATCCACCCCTCCTCCTGCTGCTGCTGCTGATTGTTGAAAGCTTTTTAACTGATTGTGCGCGTTTGTTTGTTTACTTTATGGTCAATACATGTCGATATCTAAAAAACAATAACCGCTTCACACTACAAAGTTGTATTTTGTTTTCTTTTTGCCAGTGCAACTTTTTACAATCAAAAAAAGTTTATTTCTTACAAAAATTGTCAACATAAATTTAACTTTTCATTATTTAACTCCGTTTTTTACTTGTTTGTTAAAATATTTCAATATTTCGTTATATGGAATTTTTCAGTTTTATAAAAAGCTAAATAAATAATTGTTTATAAATTTTGTAGTGGAAACCGGCCTAATGTTGCCAGCTCTCAATATGTCACAAGATACAACAATGTTGCCAACTGTCATATTGCAACAATATTCCTGAAAACAATCTGACAATGTTGCCAGCGCTCGAAGTGTCGTAATAAATCTTTTTAATTTATCTCTTTGTTAAAAAATATGTAAAGAACAAAAAAATTCTTTAAAATTGAAAATACATTTTTTTTTACTGATTTTTGTAGTTGTGTGTTTATTGACCTTATTATTTAAAAATTATTTAAAACAAATATTCTTCATTTAAGAATTGTTTTTCTTTTATCAATTAATTTAAACGCTTTTAAATAAAATATATACATAGACTTTAAAAGTTCCTTCTTTATATTACATACATTGCCACAAACCTATAACACTCTGCAAGTTTCGCACAGTGTCTTTCAACACCTTTTGAAGAAATGTTAACAGATTGTTTTGATAAAGTGTTTATGTTTATTGTTTGCCATAAAGCTGGCCAACTTGAATTGAGCATATTAATCGCTGCTATAGACGCCCACAAATTTGTTGCAATTGCCGCAGAAATGATTCGCATTCATGCAGCTTGTGGCGCAGTAGGGCAAACAGGCGAAACACCAAAGCCTTCGCAGCATCAACATCAACAAAAAACGATAAGATAAGATAAGATTAGAGAGTGGAACTGATAAGAGAGATAACAGATAAGAGAGATCTTACCCCACAATGCATAATATGGCGGCCATACAATGTGTTCGCACATTGGGCGCATATTCAACACGCGTCAACTTCCGCACATGGCAATGGGGGCAGCTGATGAGGCAAGGATCTGGACCAACTGCAGGTGCAGGTTGCTCTGGAAATTTACAAAAAAAAATAAATTATTTAAAGTATTTTGTAAAATTTTAAAATAAGTTTTAAATCGAATATAAATCAGAGCTCCCGAAATTTGCTCTTTTTTTTTCATGACTCCCAAAAAAAGTGTTCGCTCCCAAACCCCTTTGGGAACTGCTCAGATCCCAAGCTAATAATTTGCTCTCAAACAAAAGAGCAAAAATAAAAAGCAAAGCAAGTTATTTCGTATTTTTATTTTGATCTCGTGCTTAACTAAACGAATCTTAGTGTAAAATCTGAGTGTATAAAGCAGCTGAGCTTCACTCGCATTTTGAAATTCGTATCGCTAAGTTCTTTCAAAAACTATAAATATGAACAACCGCGACAATAATAAAAAAGTTCAAGTTTTTTTTTTAAATATATGTACCTTAAAAACAATGTTTGTGGTTTTCCTGCATAAGAAACAATAGCGGATAATTGCACAGCTTGAAAGTACAGTCGAACTTCCCTAACTCGAATTCTCTCTAACTCAAACAAAATCGAGTGGCAATAGCGAGCAAATTTCATACAATTCTGCTTCCCTAACTCGAAGTCGCCCTAACTCGAACTTTTTTCTCGGATAATGGTGATTCGAGTTAGGGAAGTTCGACTGTATGTGGTTGAAATAAGCTGTGGCATTGGTTTTTTTTTGATTTTTTAGTTTGTAATTATAAAATATTTAAAAAATAAATGATGTAAGCATCAGACTAACAACATGGATTTATTATTTTTATAATTCTTTAGATTTTATAGATGCCACTGATTCATTGATTCACTGATACATTCTAACATATAAGATTTTTTTCGAGACCAAATGTGAAAGTGCTCGATTTTGCTCTAGCTCTTTAAATTTTTGTGCTCATTTCAGTGCACAGACTACTTAGAAAAATTTGGTTGAGCAATTTTCGGGAGCTCTGTTATAATATTTAAAAATTCTATAAAATTTAACAACAATTTCTAAATTAAACAATTAAAATGATATAAAAGTTTCAATTACATACAACTTACGTTGTATGACAATCACTTGTGTTGCCGGCGGAATCGTGTGCACATGTGTTGCCTGCTCATAACTCGGCGGCTGTGGCGGCAACATTTGCGTCTGCGTTGTCATCAAATGTGTCCCAACTTGTGGCTGATACTGATAGTTAACGCCACCAGCAGCGTTCGCGTTGTGTTGCAAGCTCTTTTCCATAATTAATTTATCCGCACACAGGTCTGATGGTAACGAGCTTTGAGTTTGTACTCACTTTTATTTCGCTTTGTGTACAAGCAACAATGTTGCCAACTGTCATGTTGCAGCAGCATTTCTGGAACAGCTCTGAGAATGTTGCCAACTCTAATTTTTCACAAGATGTTGACAACGCTCGAATTTCTATATTAATTTGTGTTCATTTATCCACACATTGGTTTGTTGATTACCAGCTTTGAGTTTGTATTTACTCTCTTTTCAGTTTGCATCCAAGCAACAATGTTGACAAATAGCTTGTTGCAGCAACATTTCAGTCAAAGCTCGGCCAATGTTGCCAATTGTTTCAATTAATTTGTTGTCTCTTTTTATACCCTGTGCCCATTGAAAATGGTCAAAAGGGTATATTAGATTTGTGTGATGTATGTAACAGGCAGAAGGAAGCATCTCCGACCCCATAAAGTATATATATTCTTGATCAGCATCATCAGCCGAGTCGATTGAGCCATGTCCGTCTGTCTGTCCGTCTGTCCGTCCGTCTGTCCGTCTGTTTGAACGCGTCGATCTCAGAGACTATAATAGCTAGAGACTTCAAATTTGGTATGTAGGTTGCTGGATACCGGACGCAGATCAAGTTTGTTTTTAAATTTGGATCGGACCACTATATCATATAGCTGCCATAGGAACGATGAGTCGAAAATCAAGTCTTTGTATGAACAACTTTTTTGTTGTTTGAGATATCTTAACCAAACTGACAGAATATGCATATGGGAAGACTCCATACATTCTGACCAAATTTGTTTGAAATCGGATCACTATATCATATAGCTGCCATAGGAACGATGAGTCGAAAATCAAGTCTTTGTATGAAAAACCTTTTTGTTGTTTGAGATATCTTAACCAAACTGACAGAATATGCATATGGGAAGGCTTCATACATTTTGACCAAATTTTTTTGAAATCGGATCACTATATCATATAGCTGCCATAGGAACGATGAGTCGAAAATCAAGTCTTTGTATGAAAAACTTTTTGTTGTTTGAGATATCTCAACTAAACTGACAGAATATGCATATGAGGCGGTTCCACACATTCTGACCAAATTTGATCGAAATCGGATCAATATATCATATAGCTGCCATAGGAACGATGAGTCGAAAATCAATTCTTTGTATGAAAAACTTTTTGTTGTTTGAGATATCTTAACTAAACTAACAGAATATGCATATGAGGTGGTTCCATACATTCTGACCAAATTTGATCGAAATCGGATCACTATATCATAAAGCTGCCATAGGAACGATGAGTCGAAAGTCAAGTCTAAGTATGAAAAACTTTTTGTTGTTTGAGATATCTTAACTAAACTGACAGAATATGCATATGAGGTGGTTCCATACATTCTGACCAAATTTGCTTGAAATCGGATCACTATATCATATAGCTGCCATAGGAACGATGAGTCGAAAATCAAGTCTTAGTATGAAAAAGGTTTTTGTTGTTTGAGATAACTGAACCAAACTGACAGAATATGCAGAATATGGTTCCAAACATTTTGACCAGATTTGGTTAAAATTGGATTACTATATAATATGTATTTATTTATGTTTTATATGCTTTTATACATATTACTAATTCTATTATAACCAATATTTTATTTTTTGGAAACTGGCACAGGGTATCTTACAGTCGGGCAAACTCGACTGTAGCCGCACCTCCTCGCGAGCGAAGCGAGCCGGGGGTAGGCGAGCGAAGCGAGCAGGGGGCGGAGCCCCCTTGTTCTCTTTGAATGTGTTGTGTTAATCAGATTTATCAATGATTAATACATTTATAATTATTATGGATTATATAAGGAAAGAGTTATCGCTTCAATTTTACTAGGAAATATTATTGCGAGTTAATTTTACTCTACGAGTAAGTCATAATGGCTTGACTCGTTTTAAACTTTTTTATTTCATTATGTGCTGATCATTTTATTGATTTGTATGGCTCAAAATTTCGTAGGTGCCGATGAACGCGCCACAGGCGGGACAGGTGTGTGTGACCCTTTGACCTCGACTGGAGTTCACATAGTAGGGAATGCACCAGAAAAGGAGGCGACTGCAACAAGAGAAGGCTTTATATAGACAGCAGAATTAGCCGAGTTGAAAACATACCGTGTCCTTGGGGCGGCTTCATCATTCACGATCGTCTGCTGACGAGTGTCGCACGAGGGGCAAGTGACCATCACCGATGTAGGTCCCAATGCATTATTTTCACGCTGCCCTGTAAATATACATTTAGTTGTACTTTTGTTAACTTTAATCTTGGATTGAACTAACATCGCCAAAGGGAACGTAAACTTGGACGTGGTTCTTCCTCGTCAAATGGGGCTGCACAATAAAACTCGTGTTTATGAATCCAAGCGTTGAGCATGTCCAAAGATTCAAGTGACACCTCGTCACCCTCCGGATTATGTTGGATTTTCCTTCAGTTGCTGCCACTAAACTTAGTTTCCGTCTTCCAGATCGATGTCTTCTCCGTTTGCAGCCCCACACGAAACTGGGAAGCGAATTCCGCTTAACCGATCCTTTCGTCATACATATTATGTACATACATAAATATAGATGCTAATATAAAGTTTTGGGTATATAAATATCGGTGTTAACATGTGGTTATATAAAGAAAAAATCTAAAAATTCTCTAATATACCACGAAATGCGTAATGCATTAAAGAAGGCGTGGCAGAGCACCCAAAGGTGTTGGTTAGGATTAAAGATAATCATACTATATATAGTATTCTTTACCTGGACAAAGAGATATCAAGTATTTTAAATTTGTTTTACTTTCGAATTTTTAATTCGGAAGAGAAAGTATTGATGTGGTTTTATTTATTGGTCATCAACTTTAATATTACATGGATTATGTGACGCTCATTTTTGTTGATTTGTTCAAGGTGCGTCAATTTGGAAGGTGCCAATAATGCCGCTACAGGCGGGACAGGTGTGTGTGAACCTTTCACCTTGACTGGTATCTTCCTTATTCACGATCGTCTGCTGACGTGTGTCACACGAGCGACAAGTGGCCATCACCGATGTAGTCCGCAATATATTATTTTCAGGCCACCCTGTAAATATACATTTATACATTTGTCATACACATACATTTGTCAACTTTAGTCAACTGTTGTGTTTAAGTAATTGCCACAAAACTTACATCGCCACAGGATACTAGTAGCTGTAAGGAGTGCACCTGCGCCTAACATAAAAATGTTGTCCCTGTTGTTGTCTGGTCCGAATGGCACTGCCTGCATCGTAATTTCCGGCAATTGTCTCCCGTCATCCTCTGCACTTATGTTGGATCCCATTCCGATTCCGCTGCTGTCACTTTCCTTAGTTTTTCGTTTTTCAGACTGAGGTCTTCACCGATTGCAGCCCAATACGAAACTAAGAAGCAATTTCCGATTCTGATTGGTTATTTCTACATATAAGGTTGTTCTTTATGGTGGTTATATAAAACATTCAACGAATTCTCTGATGCATTATATTCTTGATAAGGTCAGTTAACAAAGCACTATCTATCACTATCTATGACTAACCAGTTGTGCAAATAAAACCTGGACAAAGAGATACCTAGTATATTTAATCTTATAAAAAAAACCTCTTCACGAGTTAAAAACCTAGTGACGAAAACATTTTCATGTCCAAAAATTTCTGATATCCAATTTTGTGACGAATAATATTAAGTTTTACACATAATTTATTTTTAAATAAAGTTTTTCGTGCTTTTAAATTTTTCAATTAGGAAGTGAAAATATTTAACTGGCTTTATTTATTTAACTTTAATATTACATAGATTATGTATCGATCAGTTTGTTGATTTGTTCAGTTCTCAACTTTGGTAGGTGCCGATCATGAAGCCACAGGCGGGACAGGTGTGTGTGAACCTTTGACCTTTATGGCTGGCATATATATTCACGATCGTCTGCTGACGAGTGTCACACGAGGGACAAGTGGCCATCACCGATTTAGGTCCCAATACATTATTTTCACGCTGCCCTGTAAATATACATTAAGTCGTACTTTTGTAACTTTAATCACTTGTTGTGTTTAAACTAACATCGCCAACAGGAGTTTCGATCTTCTTTGGGAAATGGGACTGCACATTGCATAATAAACTTGTCGTGATCCTCTCGATTCATGTTGGATTCCGATTCCGATTTCTTTGCTTAGTTTTCCGTTTTCCGTTCTTCCAAATCGACGCCTTCACCGTTTGCAGCCCAACACAAAACTAAGAAGTAATTACGATTCTGATTGGTTTTTATATAAGGAAGCTAATTATGGTGGTCATATAAACAATTCAAAGAACTCTCTAATTATAATCTTGATAAGCTCAGTTGAAATAGAATCATCTTTTGTGCAAATAAAAGCATAAAAGTTATCAAGTTTCCGCTTATAAAATAAAAACAATGCTTATTGATAAGGCTTCATATGCATTAATGCATTAAACTTTAATGATTAAAGTTAAGATTAAAGATAAATCAATCAACCTCTTATATGTGTAATCACTCACTTTAAATTAAATTTCACTTAGTTCAGTATGTCAATTTATAGATTGAGATCAAGTTTTACTTAATTTGTAAATGGAATTGCAAATAATTAAAATATGTCACAATTCAGCAGAACAACAACTCTGACAAATGCCAGGCATTTTTTTACTTAACACTAAGTACACTTTATGACAAGCGAATAGTTCGCTTAAAAAATATATACACTGAAAAAAAATTGTTACTTTAGACCTTTATTAAGAGCATTAATTTTGTATTTGCAATTGTCGATTTTTCTCTAAAAATTGTGTGTGTTTTTCATTATAATCAAATATTTAAGACGAATATTTTTTTTAATTTCTTGTAATTTTTATCAGTGCAGTAGAAAGTCAATAAATGATCGTAAAATATATAATAAATAATTTTAGACCAATATTAAGAGCACTAATTTTGTATTTGCATTTATCGATTTTTCTCTTAAAATAGTGTGTGTTTTTATTAAAATCAAATAATTTTGACAAATATTGTTTATTTTAATTTCTTGCTATTTTTATCAGTGCAGTAGAGAGTGAATTAGTTAATAAATGATCGTAATAATATATAATAAATAATTTTAGAGCTTTATTAGGAGCTCTAATTTTGTATTTGCAATTGTCAATTTTTCTCTAAAAATTCTGTGTTTTTATTATAATCAAATATTGAATTTTGTTTATATTATTTATTTTGAAATTTGTATTAATTAGTTAATAAATGATCAGCGATGGTAGGTGCCTATATAGTTGTGGCACTGGGGGCAAGTGTGAACGATGTTCCGTGCAAAATCCGTGAAGTATAAACCAACAGCACAGGGCCACATACTGCAACAGTTTTGGCTAATTAATTAATTATCTTTTGGGGTAACTTAAATAAAGTCTTACGCTAAAGTACAGAGAAGCAGCGCGAGGAGATGCGTCCTCGTTGTGGACTGTGGCTTCGTGGATGTCTTGACCTCCAGGTGGCAATTGGGGCAGATCACCCGTGTCGACTCGGGACCAACAGCTTGCGACATTTTAGCTGCAACTTAATATTGTATTTTGTATGCTTAGTTTCCCTGTTGAATGCAGCTGGAATGAAAGTCAACTCCCTTTATATATACTACAGGCCCGAGTTGCCCGCTTTTAAATTATATATATTAAACAGTTGTTAAAAGCTGTAAATAAATAATATATTTTACCTTGTATATATTTTTACATATACCTATAGCTGCAATCGTATTTTAAAAGTTTGTTAAAGCTGATTTGACTTAAGAAAATACATAAAGTTTGTAGGTCTGTAAGAACTAACTAGTTATACCTGTTACTTAAAAATTAAGTAAAAGGGTATATTGTATTCGAAGGAAGGAAGGAAGGAAGCAACTCCGACCCTATAAAGAGTATATATTCTTGATCAGCATCAACAGCCGAGGCGATACAGCCATGTCCGTCTGTCCGTCGTACTTAGAGTATAAGAAGTACTTAGAGAATAAGTACTTGACCCACAGACTTCTATACGCAGATAAAGTTTGATTCAAATTTTTGACACGGCCCTTTGTGCCTCCACCAATTTTGATCAGCAATATTATTTTTAAGTTATTTCGTACTTTTTGTAAAGTAAAATTATCAATTATTATAAGCTAAAATTCTAACTAATCGCAACAAGATGGCCCAAACAGAACGTTTAGTAATGACTGATTAAAGTCTTTAAGAAACGCAACTGCCTAAAAGTATGCAATGCATTATTTTTTGTATATTTACATATCTAACGGGTATTCTACATATAGTCGGGTACTCGACTATAGCATAACCCGCTTGTTTTTGACATGTGGTTGGACTTGAATGATGAAGTTCTACCAACAGCTTATCATTATTATTTAATTAATTAAATAGGCGTGGTCCTTATCAATTTCAAACGGCGACGGACACGATATTTGCAACCGCGACAACTAATAAAAAAAAAACAACAGCTTAAGAGTCGTGGGTTACTGCACATATTTTATTCTAGTACGTACATTTTGCTCTGCGTGACGTACACTGATGGAAATATAATAGATACGAGAGTCAATTTGACATTTCAATACAAATTTGTAACATTAGGACAAAAAGCTGCACATGAGTATAAAATACGATAAAAGCATCAGATGCGAATAACGAATTCATTTTAAGTCCGCAAAAAATATACTTGATAATATGACGATAAACAAATAATTTGTTCCTCTATTTATATTGTTTTTTTGCACTTCCATACCTCACCTTTTTGTTTTGTAATCGTCGTGATATCAATGCGAGTTCCTTTTCAAAAAAGTTATTAGCCATACAATAATGTAGAATAGGAAATGTTATTTTTTTTAAATTTTTTTTCAGTTTGGTCTTCTTTTTATTGAATATGTAAATGTTTAAAACTCGAGTTGTTTTACACAGAAAATAATTAGAATTTATGTTTTAAAATACATATGCATACATATATATATTTTTTGTTAATTATTGATATTTTTGGGTAGAGCAAATATTTATTTGGTGGTTGTAAGATTGTTGCAAGTTCGCGTGGCAAGAAGTCGTATTAAACATAAGAAAACTTTAATAAGAACTTGCCTCAACGACTTGACACGTGCTGAACTTTAACATTTGATAATTTGATTGATTAATTTGTTTGTTGATTCTTAATTTTGATAGGTGCCCACGAAGGCGCCACAGGCGGGACAGGTGTGTGTGGCACTTTGACAGGAGTCCACGCAGTACGGAATGCAGCAACAACAGATGCCACTAAACAAATCGAAAAGAGAAGAGGAGAGAAGTATTTTTTATATTGGCAGCATTAATTTGTTGAATTGACTTGAACTTACCCCACCAAACAAATGAGCAATGCGAGCAAATGGGTTTTGGTGCTGGGCTCGTGATTCACGATCGTCTGCTGACGCGTGTGGCACGAGGGGCAAGTGACCATCGCCGGCATACGCCCCAAATTGTTGGTTTGAATTGGTGCTGCAAATATCAAAATAAAAACAACACATAAATATATTTATACACAGAAAATAAAACAAAAACCATCCAGGATTCCGGGATAATGTTTTCTTAGCAACAAATGTTTTCTTAGCAACATATGCTTTCTTAGCAACACATGTTTTCTTAGCAACATATGTTTTCTTAGCAGCAAATGTTTTATTAGCAACAAATGTTTTCTTAGCAGCAAATGTTCTCTTAGCAACAAATGTTGCATCATTTCATAATTTTTTAGAGCCCCTAAATTTCTTCAATTTTTAATATTAAATTTTTGTTTTTTATCCACTCAGCTAAAATTTATTTAATATATAATTTCATAGTAATTAAATGTCATATTAAGTTTCTAATTTTATTATAAAATTCAATTAATTTAATGTTTTACTTTATAATTTTGGTCTTAGTTAAATTGTCAAAATATTTTACTTTTTGCCGATTGCTAAAAATAATAAAATAAATAAATTAAATAAATATAATATTGCGATTATCGGAGCTCTATAAAAAATCTTTTTTTTATTCATCCAGCTAAATTTTAAATTTAAGTATGTTTACTAAATTTTATATTAAACTTGATTTTTCAAATGGATTTTCTTTTACTCAGTTTACAATTGTTTACTTAATTCACTGATTTCTTTTTTGTTTAGTTTAGGTTGGAAACTAACGTTGAACGTAGACATTTGGTTGCTGCACGGTAATTACGGACGCTTGTGGCGCGTTCTCCGTCGGAATCATCGAGGGGCCGCCGTAGTCGCCATATTGCGGTGGCGCCTCCGGAACATGTGGATACATGTTTGCTTTCGAATCCATTGTCGACACTAAACACTCAACACTCAACTGTTGCTTTCAGCTCAACACTCAACAATAAATTCTCAACTGTTGCTTTATTCTTTGCCGAATTTCGAGGTCTTCTGCGTTTGCAGCCCGACACGAGACTGAAAGCGCCTTTTGAAATGACGCCTAGTCGATGCCGGAGTCGTCATATAAATACCGACATTCTGGTAAGTACTTACACTGATGGAAATTATAATAGAAACGTTATTTTTATTGTTTATTTTTAAAAAATTGCTGCACAGAAAATAATTTATTTTTAATTTTATAATTTTTACTTAATAACTATTAAACAATGCTTTAGAATTTAAGTACGGTATTTTATATTTATGTGCAGCTTTTTATCATTTTTTTTTAAAAAAAATTTTTTGAAATGTCAAAATAACTCCCGTTTCTATAATTTTTTGCATATATATCCGTGTTTAAGTGACACATTTCTGTATCTCTTGAATACACACAACAATCATAATGGATGTGTGTGTGAGTTGGTTTTGTGACTCTCGTTGAGAACCTCTTACTGTTGCATTTTTCCCCCAGATAATCAATTCCCCATAGTAATAATGTATTCCCCAAAGAACTCAGGGAATTCATAACGCAACTCGCTAAAAATAACGCTGTTTTTTATTTTCTTTTTACGATTTTAAACACGACTTATATGGTAGAATTTCTGCAAATAACTCAGTCCAGAGATAAGGCCGTTTATGATTTTTTAATCTAGACATTTTTTTAATTAAACAAATGTATTGTAAACTAAAGTATAGATTAATAACACAAATGACAAATTCCCAAGCCAACACAATAAAAATGATGTCATTTATTTCCGTTTGTTTGTTACAATCTGTCCAATAAAATGTTATTCATTTCTTTAAAAAATATAAAAGTATACTAAAATACATCTAAAGCTACTGTTTAATTTAAAACCATCCAAAAATTAATTAATTATGCAACTCATTAAAAATGATTAATTTCTCCTTTGCTACTTTATTTTTGAATCTTTTTTTTTAACAAAGAAGTGTTATTTTAATCTTACAGTGTAAATAAATTTAGCCATGAATTGTTCTGAAGTACTGCCTAAAAATACGTGGAAATTCTCAAACCAAACAAAATGATTCATTTTTTAGATAACCTCAGTTATTAAAAATAAATAAATATTTTTACAAGACTTTAATGTCAATAAAGTGAATCAGTTGATTCAGCAATATTGACTTTTCTTTATTGGCAATTTGTGGAATAGTCATGTAGACTGTCGGTATTTAGGTGAACAGAGCTGTATGCCCAAAGGGATTGTAAACAATTCGCACATGTCTTAATTAGTTTACTTTTTTTGTTTTGTTTGAAAATTAATTTAAGAAGTAATTTAGATATTAGCCAAATGTTCTTACTGGTAGCCGTGACGATATTTTAGTGACCTAAATCGATAATGGTTTAAATTGTTATTATTATTTAAACAGTCTTTAACAAAATCATCCATGATTGATTAAGATGATGATGATCCATTGAGAGAATGACTCTAAGTCAATTAAATTAAATTAAATTCAATTCAATGAATCAACCGGTGATACACTGGAGAATCGCTCTTGCTTCATTTTGTGGCAACTAAATTAACACTGGGCATTACCTTACACTGGAACAAATTCTACGGCACACTGCGACAAAAAAATTGATGATTGAAGACGTCTTTTATCAGCAGATTTGTCACCATTTGCATAGAGCAAAGTCACAGCAGCTGGCAAAGATTGTGCAGCAGAAGGAACGGCAAAAGAGGGCAAAAAACAGAGGAGGAGGCGTGGTTAGATATGAATGCCAGTGGCGCAGCTTGAGATCCGATTCCATATTGAACTATGCGAAGCCAGTCAAGTGTGCCAAGAATTTTAATAGGCAGAAAATTGCGTATACGCAATTATCTACATTGATGGGAAAAATAATAGAGAGGACAGTCCTTTTGACATTTTTAGTATGATAGAAAGCTGCATTTTGTTTGGTTAAGTGTTGAAATATTGCTTATTAAATGTTAAGTAAAAATTATGCAACTGAAAAAATAATTATAAAAAAATAATAAAAAATAAATATTATCGTATCTATTATTGTTTCCATTCCCGCATATTAAGTATACGCGCATTTAAACTAATGTTGATGCACTAGAGTAAAATATCCTTTAACAATTAAAATAACTTTATATAATTATTACTTAGGCGGTTTACTTAAAATCTAAGAGAGATAAAAAGAAAATTTAAGCATGTGTGTTTACTGAATATCTAACAGTTGAGCACACTCAACTGTAGCTTTTATATTTGTTGTCTTTATTATTGAAATGCATACAAATTTCTTTAGCAATATTAAAGTAATTACATGCAAATAACAATAATCGAATAACAATTAATTGTAGTGAGGTATATAGTATATATAAGATTCGATGTGTGTACAACATAAGAGGGCAGTGAGGTGCACAGTGAAGCCTCCGGGTGTGTGAACCCAAATAAAAATTGTCCTTTTCTTTAGCGCTCAAAGCTGCCCACATAGGCCTTGCAGGAGGGACAATAGTGCTCGGTGTTGCGGGCACAGTCCGTGCAGTACAAGGCACAAGCGCAGGGGCAGCAGCTGCAATTGAATCCAAAAAAATAGAGAAAGCAACAGTTAGAAAATAAGAGAGATAGAGAGAGAGAGAAATGATCTGGTTGCATGAGAGAAATCTTAGAAATACTAAACTGAAAACAGGATAAACTATTATTATATTATCTATTATTAATTAATTTTAAAAATTATAAAATATTGCACTTAATATTTTTATTAATATCAATATTTGAAATTTATATTTCTATAGAAATACAAATATTATTTTTAGTAAAAAGTATAATCGTTACGAAACAGGATAAACATTAATTATATTAGTATTTGTATGTTCTTTTTCTAAACACATTAAAAAAAATTGTAAAATAATTATTAAATTAAAATTTTTATATAAAACTATAATATGTAATAGTTATTAATTTTAATAAGAGCTAAAATCGTTGCGCAAAAAGCTAATGTTTTATTATGTTTTCTATTTTTGTTCAAATAAATTTTAAGAAGAAGTAAACACAACAAAAGTTTATTATATTTTTTTCTGCCTAACAAAATATTTAAGATATATTATATTTGATATATATTTTTTCATATTTTTAATTTTTAACTTAAGCAAAAAGTACGAAATAAAAACTCAATTAAAA
Organism: Drosophila recens; assembly: GCA_037043495.1. Lineage (NCBI taxonomy): Eukaryota > Metazoa > Arthropoda > Insecta > Diptera > Drosophilidae > Drosophila > Drosophila recens. Next base: position 76,846 of record JBAMBJ010001389.1, on the reverse strand, counting down.
TCTTAATGTAAATCTATATTTTTAATTTATAAATTTTAATAAAAAGTAGAAACAGTTGAAGCTTTTACTATATTTTCATTATTTCATCTAACGAAATTATTGTGGAATCATAATTAAATTAAAATCTATATTTAAATCTATATTTTATAATTATTAATATACATTTAATTGCTCACCCGAAAAGGCACAAGAGCAGGGCCAAAAGATGTGTTTTGGTTGTTGCCCTTGGCTCCGTGTAGGTTTTCACCTGTTGATGGCAGTTGGGGCATGCCACATTGAGAGGTTCGGGGCCCAAGGGTGTCGACATTTTACCTGCGAAATGTAATTGAAAAAATGTGCTTTTTTTAGAGTTAAATTAATCGATTGACCTTGGATTGTGAGTTGCTCGTTGCGCGTGGAGTTGCTTGCATGTCGATTAGGTTTCTTATCAGTGCAATGGCATCTCTAAAATGCAGTGTAATTTTTAGTTTGAATGCAAACCTTTTGCATGTCACATTTTGCTAATTGCACTGCTTATTAGGGATCAAACAAACACACTGGGGTGCGGATACAGATACAGATACTCTGTGGAGTGTGCCGTTAATTGCTTGGCATGTGGCAAGCAAATTAAATGCTTTAATTTCTGTAGCTCTTTGTTAATTTTTGAAACAACTCTGACATCATCCATCTCAACATTTCTGTTGTCTGTCTGTCAGTCGATTGTTAAAGTGCTTGCCACATGCCACGTTCGTTTGTTTCTAGCGATGTCGTCATTCATTTTCGTTTTTTGCCCAAAAATGTCTATCCAAAATCTTCGCACACACCCAAAATGCTTTTAAACAAACAACAAATATAATATGATAACTACAACTGGAGCAACTGGAGCTGTTGCCATGCTGGGAGTGTCCTATGGGAATCTAGGCGCCGCTCTTGTCCCTTCTTTAAGTAGGGGTTTCCCCCTTTTTTCGGACCATGTTGTCAACTTATTGTCTGCTTTTGGGCGTTGTCTTTATTCAAATACCCGAAGTCCAGTTAATTAACGTTACTTTACTTAAGTGTATGAGTTATTGGCGCCAAGTGACCCAAATATAATTATAGTTACAGCAGTCGCTCGATAAGTGAAACGCTTTTATATAAAATAATTAGCTGCGACACTACTTTTTATTAAGTTAATTTTAATTTAATTGAACATTTAATTTGAAACCATTTTTCTTCGATAAATATGGAATATTTGGGCATTAAAGATGAACGAATATTGTTATAATTATTATTGTTAATACTTTTATGTATTTTCAAATTCAAATTAACTTTCTGTTAAAAGAAGTATAAGTAATTTCGTAGGTTTTTATAATTTTTAAAGCATTTCAATTGTGTCAATAAAAATATAAGTATTCAAAATAATAAAACACATATTGCCCGCCACTTTGTACAAATTAATTCTATATACTTTTCAAGTTTTCAAAAATAAATATCAAATTTTTATTAAAAAAGATTAACGAGAATTGTTATTTTTATACATTGTCATATATGTATAACAAATTTAAAATTAACTAGAGATGAATTTTAGCTGGCTTGAGGTCTGGATATTTCATTTATTTAATTTGCCGATATATTTCGACTGCCGTCGGCTGTCGTCTCCAGGGCGACTGAATACAAAAAACATAGTCAACCTATAATTAAAACATTGATTCTTAAAAAAATACTTACACAAAACTACTTAAAAACAAATAAATGAAATATCCAGACCTCAAGCCAGCTAAAATTCATCTCTAATCAAATAAAAAGGTCACCAAAAACAAACATCTTTAAATTTAAAAGTAACTATGTATATTAAAAAAACATTTAATTGAATACTCTATTAATTTTTAAATCGCTTTAATTTCATATATATACATTTATGTTCATTTTTCTAAATGAATTTGTAATTTAATAGATGCCGAATGTCAAGTTTGTCAATAATTGCGGTCACTACACTTTCTCAAGTCAGATTATATAGCTTTTGATATTCGCGGTTTTTTTAATCTGCAAACAACTTACTCTGTGAATGCTGATTCTAATATCCAAAGAAAGCGGCACGACTTGTTGCACGTTGCGGTTACGAAGGCGTTCTGAACTTCGTTTCAGACGAACCGCAAAGGAAAACATTGATGCCGCCCATACACACACATATACATATATTCAGACAGAGCGTGCACAGTGGAGCACGGTCCATTAACATTGGAATTTAAAGCAAACCTTAAATAATATTAATATAGAATCTAGAATATATTTAAAGTGTAAATAGTAATAATTTCAATAAACTGAAATTATTGAAAAATTTATTTTTCTGCTTTAATTTCTGATTATAAAATTGATTTACTCAACAACAATTGCTAGTTGATCACTGCACTTTGGGGAATCTTTCTATCTCTTTGGCAGAAAGTCAAATTTCACATTTCTGTCGTGCGAAATGGTTTTAATTTATGGGTTATACGTTCTCCAAATAGTTTATAAATAAAAAAAAGCTGGGAGATCTCATACTTTTTAGAAAAGCAAACACTACTTAAAATAAAAAAACATAGGTCGCTACGAATATTAATATAATTATGTACAAAATTTACTTTTCGCCCATATATATTGATGATTAATTTACATTAAAGATATTATAAATGATTTATTAAAACATAATTTAAACGTCAATTTAACCAGGCGCTCTAAGTTACTATAACTAAGGGCTATGCCAAATTTCAATTCCCTATCTTTATATTTAGAGTTTGTGCTTAAATAATTTTAAAATTCCCCACTGTGCACTTTGAAAAGTTTATGGAATTCGCATTCGCAACACAAACATTTGGCTCGCCACGAGGCGAATGTTTAGCAACAATGTTGCTAGCATGTTGCCAAAACATAGTTGCTGATTCGTAGCTTCAATGTTTCGTTCACAAAGTGTTTTCCCTTTTTAAGCAATAATAAAAGTTGAAAATTGATAAGAAATGCAATTGCAAGCAATGCCATTTAATGTTTATCTTTTTAAATACATAGAAAATGTAATAGTAAGTGGTTACATATATGATATTGTGTATTTGTTTATTTGAAATGCTGACGGTTGTTTGGTTTACAGCGAATTGTTGCTGACGGTTGTTTGGCTTACAGCGAAATGTTGATTACAAAGTTGCTCACTTCACATGAGCCTTAAAGCACGGTTTCCGTTTTCAGTTTCAGTTTTATTTTTTATCGCTTTAAAGTCGAGAAAAAAATAGTTCGACAATGTTGATCTGTGTGTGAGTAAGTATGCTGTGTGTGTATGTTAACATTTTGAATATGTTGGTGATTCTGGAAGTGTGTTATTTGTTTATGCAGCTTTTTTGGATTGTCAGCTAAAAGCTGCCCAGGCAGGCATTGCAGTTGGGGCAGAACTGACTGGTCTTGTAGCAGCAATTGCAGCAACAGGGCAGGCAAACGCATGGCCAGCAGCTATTGATGGGGAAGAGAGAGAGAGAGAGAGATGTAGAATGACATTAGTTATAGAGATGCCAATTTGGCCTTCTTTCGGATAGATTTATCTGGTTTTAAATTGCTTCAGCAGAGAAAAATCTCAAACATCTTCTATCCGAAAATCGAGTTTTTTTTCTTAGATTCAATTAAATTGAACCCAAAAAGGATTCTATACCTACAATTTTGGAACTTTATGAAAATGGAAACGAAATAAAGGCAAAAACACTTTCCCAGTACGCCGAAGCTCACCTCTTAAATTGAGATAATGTTTTCTTTGGCCGTTTTGTCTTTTTTTTCGGAAAATATTTGGCATCACTGATTAGTTATGCTCTCATTATGTATAAACAGTATGTCAAGTAATTGTTTTGTCAAAGTACAAGCTGACGTATACTTTTAAAAATGAAATCTTTTAAGTTGATCTAAGAAAATATAAAACAAAAAATAAATAGATGAACATTCTTTCACCCTGTCAAATTAATTACTTGGCATACTGTAATGCACTGTACATTCTGTTAATTCAGCAGCTCGAACAAAGAATCGAATTCGACACTCCGATTTGTTTACACTTACAAGAAGAGGCAGAGCAGCGCGGCCGCCAAATAGGTTTTGCCCGTTGCATGATGCTCGACGCGCAGCTTGACGCGAGCGTGGCACTGGGGACAGGTCATGCCCGGACCGCCAACCTCTTGGTTCCCAATGATGATCGTGTTCTGGTGCACAACATTTACCGGTTCAACGGTCGGATATTGCGGATAAATGCGATGGGGCGGGGGAGCCGAATGCATAAGTTCGGTGGGTGGGGGAGCCGAGTGGATAAGTTCGGTGGGTGGAGCGCTGGCTGCAGCATTCCACGGTTCCTGATCCTGTGGCGAGTACGCCGGCGGCTGAGGCGGAAGTTTGCTATATTCCATTGTCTGGAAAACAAAATTGTTAGCAATACAATAAAAACTGCAAGCACGTTTTGTTTTATGCCGGGAAAGCCCCGTTATATATTAACAATTTCCTGCACTTTTAAGCTTGTTATAGAAATAGTATATAACAAAAACGTATTTATTTATAAGTATGTACTTGTGTTTAGATAATTTCTGCAATCTCTGCTATTTTTTTTTGTTATATTTAAAGCAAGCGAACCGAGCGACGACTTCTTCCAAAAACACAAAACTGAACTGAGAAGCTCGCGAAGAAGTAAAAGCGATACTGGAAGAACAAGCAGCTGATTGTTGTTAAGCTCTGTGCTGCTCTTTGTGCTAGTGCGAGCGAGATAACTAGATGCGCAACGTGCTTAGCCATATCGCATGCAGAAAGCGGACGAAGATAGGGACGATAGCGAATTGCAATCAAAAGCAGAAATGACAAAGATATGTAAGTAAATGTAAATAAAACAGTTTTCTTACGATTTGTTAACTATGCATGTGTGTGATAGTTTATTATACATATCTAAGTCCCCCCATCAATAATAATGTTAATAAATCGGATTATAAATTATTTAAAAGTGTGAGAAAGTCAACAAATATTACATTATCTCATTTAATATCTAATCAGCAGCGCCAATTGAGTGGTGACCCAAACCAATTGAGAGTTCGTTAGATTCAAAAATATATCTGGCGGATATCCGAAGGCCTTGCAACTCTGCGCGGCAGTCGAGTGAAGACACAAACCAATTGAGAGTTGAGTATAAAACGCAAAAGTTCGTTAAATTCAAAAATATAAAAGGCGAGTTTTTATATTCACTTTATAAGTAAATTCCCAAAATAAAAATTAAATTTGAAGTTGTTTTCGTTTATAATTTATAAATTTATTATGCCCGTAAATAAATAAGCTGTTATCGCGATATCTTGAGTTCAGTTCAGTTAAAGTCGTGGATTGATTATTGGATTAATCCCGATTAATCCCGGCGGCTGCCAACAAACGCGTTGCACACGGGACAATAATGATTGGCCGATTTGCATCCATCCATGCAATAGGGAACACAAACACAGGGCCAGCAGCTGTAAAACAAAATATGATAAACAATAGATTAGAATCTAATCATTAGATTATGGGGGTATAAATCGACAGATGCGGTTGAATGTGTGTGAGTGTATGTGTGTGAGTCAGATTGCAAACTTTTAAACACCATTGGTAATCATTGTCAAATATATGTACAAACATTTCTAGATATCGATGATCGAAGACTTTTTTTTGTATTGTTGGTAGATAGTGTTGCTTGGCAATGGAAATTGTTGGCAATAAACTTGGCAACTGACTCAATGCTATTTCCAGTTAGGATAGGATTTTTTTCTAAAGAAATTATTGTTAGCAATAAAATACAATTTCTTAATAAATAAGGTTGGGCTCGGAAAAAAATACATGGTTGCAAAATTTTCATGATTTTCTTATATGGTGCAACAAAATGAGGCATTGAATATGAGTCATAAGATAACTTCATTAAATTAGATTCTCTAAAAAATTAAATTAAATTAATTAAAATGTGTTAAGAGGTAAACTTTTAACACTTTAAATAGTATTTTTGTATTAAATGGAACTTTCAATTAATATTGAAAAAATCAAATAAAATATTTTTTTGTATTAATTTAAACCTTATACAATAATATATAAGTAAATAATTTTAAACAAAAAATTTTCGAAAATAAAAAATCTTTTAATCAGTATAAATGGTTTTTTAAATTTAAGCTGAATTCTTAAAACATTAAATATTGTTTTTGTATTAAATTAATATTGAATAGGATTAAAAAATGTATTATTTTGTATTAAGTTGAATCTAAACGTATGACTGAAGTATTTAAATCATTAAATAATTTTTTGTTTGACTTGAACCTTAAAAAGAATTAAAAAGAAATGTAAGCTATAAAATTAAATGTTTTCTAAAACTTTTAGAAGCTTGTCTTAATTATTGTATTTTGTAATGATATTATTTTAGAACCTACCCAAGGAGACAAAGAACCATTGCAAAGAGGTGAGTTCGTCCGTCCGGCGTGGTCTGAACTGTGGTAATGACGTCGTTTCGACAGGACGGACAACGCACGAGGGTCGGATCCCTGCCCACGGGAATGTGCTGATGCTGAGCGGTTGAGTTGATGATCACACAGGCCGAGGTTGCTGGCTGAGGGGGTTGTGGTATGTACGGTGGATACAGCGGTGGCTGGGTGGGTCCACCCGGATAGTACTGTGCGGGAAGTGGCTGGGAAGTGACGCCTCCTCCGCCGGGATAAGTCTGTGCTGGGGTAAAAGTACTGCCGGGCAACGGTTGCTCAGTGTACGCTGGAGGCAAATGTTTCTCCTCTTGTTTCTGCTCTTGATTTTCCATTGTAGATTACGAATTCTCTCGAGGATTATAAACTGAACCAATCCGATCCGCTTAATGCTTGTGGCTCAACTGAGCTCAAATTGGCAACTGAAGTTCGATAATACGAGCGTCAAGTTATAAAGCGTTAATTACTAAATATTGCTTATCTCTTATCAGCTCCAACACTTGACGTCGATAAGCCGCGAGTTACAACTGCCAAAAAGGGGGATTTTTTCATGTTTGATGCAGAAATGCCAAATTTTATTGAAGTTATAAAATAACATAAATATTCTGGATTTGTGAATAAACTTGTTTTTATTTGAAATTATTTTGCAGTTTCTATTGAACTCAAGTTCAGTTTATGTAAAAGTTGAAGCTGAAAAGATATGACATTTTTTTATGGTATAGTATAGTATTTTTATTGTATCTTTTTATCAATTTAATCGGCACGTTTTCTGCGAACTAGTATTACTTTTTTATTGAGCTAGATAAGGTTATAAAGTCCAAATAGGTGTATTCTCAAAATTACTAATACCATTGTTATACAACCTTGTACTTCGTGGTTGTTAATCATTAGTTGATGAAACTTTCCGAAAATAAGTATAAACAAATAGGAACTAAACAATACTTTGTTTTTCTAATCTACCTAAAAGCAATGCAAATACTATTTTTAAAGAAAATGTTATGAAAATCTCAAGACATTTCTGAAACACAGCTGATTATAATGTAATGATATGCTAATGCAATTTTTAAATTAGAGATTTTTATAAAAGTCGTACTCTATTATCAGTTCCTAATAGAATATGATATAACTTAAACTGTAATCGTCTTTATAACCAACATTTCATAATCAGAGAGAAAACATATTTAAAAATAAAATACACATTTTACTACTTTTTTTTTATAAACAAAAATATTTTGTTAGGAAATAAAATAGTTTTGTATCTTTTATGAACAGATGTTTATAGATGCTTTGCAAACTCCTTCTGAATGGTATTATTCAAATATAATGATGTATAAATTAAGTTCAAATATTAAAATATATTTGACGATAGGTTAACTTTTAAGATTGGTTCTGTTTCAAAACGAAAATTCATTTGATTTGAATCCAATCTAATCTCAGAATACATTCTTCAATCATTAAAGATTTATACAAGAAGCCCCAAGTTTATAAAGCCGTATTTGAGGTTATGTTAACTTTGAAGATTTATAACGTTCCAAGATTTGATTTAAGTCCAATTAATGACTCACTCTGAAGATATTCTTAAAAATATATAAAATATAAGCATCAAAAAAGTATCAAATATTTCAAGTATTTGAGGTTATGTTAACTTTTAAGATTGGTTCTGTTCCAAAAAGAAAATTTCTTTGATTTGAAAACTTATATACGTATTCATTCACTCTGAAAATATTCTTCAAATATAAAAGATATATCAAAGAAGCTCAAACATGAGTTTATGTTAATTTTTAAGACCCTTCGTGCTGCTTTCGTCACTAGCAGTGATTGGTTCTGTTCCAAAAAGATAGAAAATTCCATTGTTTTCTGATCGTTTGCTTTAATAATTTGTTTATAATAATTCGTTAAGTTAATCGTTAAATATAATTGGCACTAATAGTTAGTTAATTAATTGGTTGCAAGAGAGTTCGGCTCTCAGTTCTCAGTTCTCGTAGGTGCCGATGTAGCAGCCGCAGTTGGGGCACGAGTGCTCGGCATTCTGACACGAGTCCACGCAGTAGGGAACGCACACACAGGGCCAGCAGCTGTCAGAGGGGAAAGAATAGAAAAGTCGATTAAAAAATGTGTTTGCGACATGGCAAAAAAGTGTGTCAAGTGATTGTGTGAATGATTCATGAGTGAGTAAACGAGTCTGCTGCACTCATTGTGCATTGTGAATCACTCAACTGCCATTCAAATGTCGTTCAACTTACAGGAATAGGCAAAGGATCAGCGCCCAGCAATGAGTGCGTCCCGTGGGAGTTCGTTTAACTTGAGTCAGGATATCGGCATGACAGGACGGACACTGGACGCGGGATGGTTCACTGCCAATGGGCACCACATTCGTCGTTGTCGTCGTCTGGATGATCACCTGGGGTGCTCCAGGCTGATAGGTCTGTGCTGGTGTGTATCCTTGACTCATGGCTGTAAATTTAGAGATCTCTACTATAATTGCGACTGTGCTTCGTTGCGTTGCTTTCTTTGAACTGAACAACCAATTCTAGTCAACTGCTAGATATGGCGAAACCTTATCTGACAAGGTGTGGCCATAACAGATAACTGATAACAAAACAACATGCACTGAAACAAACTGGGGACTCTATTGTCAGAGTCTGACAGTCAGACTATAAATTAATGAAAATACTTATTATAATGTACGCACTTTTTAAGAATTGGTTTTTTATATATTTTTTAGATATACATAGTTTCAAAATGTATATATCAAAGTTTTCTAAACACAATGTTTTATTTTAAAACTGGTTTTACATGAATTTAAAATAATTTACTGTAAGCTTCTTAATTATTTTATATATGTCTAGATTTCTTATAGTCCTTATATTGTTATTATTATATTATATTTATATTGTTATATTTTTCATAAATTTAAATTAGGGTTTTTGTAAAATTCCAGTTTTTTTAATTTAAATTTGAAATTATGATTTTTATTTAATTAGTTTGAAATAAGATTAAAGATTCTGAAAAATAAATTTTTTTTAAAGTTATGCATTGAAGCTAAAATTATTCATTTAATTATTACTATTTATCTAGATTTTATTTTTAAATCAAGCTAAAGTAAGATATCAAATCCTCAATGAGATATATAAATATACACATTTTTGGTTAAAAATTAAGTTGGCAAAAAGCTAATAAAGCTAAAATATTTCTATTATTTAAAAGTTCTCCTGATAAAACCTATGAATGAGCTGCTGCGAATGTCTGCAAGAAGCTCTGATCTTAAAAGTTAACTTTATGAGCTAGCATATCATAAGCTTATGTATGATTCATTTAAAATAACATTATTATGGCTATCAAAACAATTAAGTAAGTAGATATTTCACGTAATCAAGCACACACTTTTGCACTTAACTTGACACTTTTGTTTATACAAGAAATTGAGGCCTATTATTATTAATGATGAATCACACTAGGAATTGCTCTATAAAAATAAAAACTCATTTTGATATTTACGACTTGCATTGACATCAAGCTGACTCATTTGATTCGAAACTCGCTGATAAGCCTAGGAAAATCTAGGGAAATCACACTCTCAAGTGGCTAAGCAGATGATATGAAAACACGCTGGTGATGGAAGTATCTTGATAGAGCTCAAAATACAAATGTTTATCTGCATTTCATGTATTTTTAGTAATCTCAGTGTAAGTGAATTTGTAAACAACTCAAGAAAATTGATTATCAAAAGATTATAATATTATTTTTTTGATGAAATTGAAAGAGTATTGATACGGTAGGAAAGTATCTACAAGTTAAAGTAGTTAATCTATCTAAAAATTCGCTGGTTTCCCAAGTAAATGACTGAAAACTCAGATTTGTAGTTATTCATTTTATAGTTTGTTTACATTTGATTTGAGAATAGTTGAAGAGCCTATGTTTAATTATTTTTAAACGCTAGTTCTGCAATTCCTTTGTCTTGATAAAAACCTAAATGTCCAGATAATAAGAGTTTGTTTACATTTAATTCGAAGAAATTCTGAGAATTAACCGAATTAGCATTTGATTAAAGTTAATTCTGCGAATAAACAACAAAAGATAATTTTTAAAAGCAAACAAATTGCATTTGTTATACTTCAAATTAACATGAATTCCCAAAAAGGCAACAACTACACATATACAATACTATATGGTACATAAAAATTCCCTTATATTGTGGCTGCCCGCATAAAAAACACACAATTGCGTATACGTAATAATTTATTGATGTATATATTTACAGTTCGTTTTTAGAGCGCTTAATCAACAATCGCAGCGGTTAAACACAATTTTATAATGCAGAATTAACAGCTAATGGTAAGTACATATATACTAACTATCTATATGTATACGGTGATGGTGAAGATAATAGAAACATTCATTTAGTTTTGTATTTTTAATTAAGACATATTCAGCAATGTTTCAAAATTTAACAAGGATTTTTAAAGTATTATAAAATTTTTGGTTTGAAATATGATAGTCGCTTCTATTATATTTTCCATTACTGTTTAGAGATATATGTATATGCGTGTTAATTCTCAAAGGTGCCGATGTAGGAGCTACAACTGGGACAATAATGATCGGCATTCTGACAGGAATCCATGCAATAGGGCAGACAAACGCAGGGCCAACAGCTGTGAAAGAAATATAAAAATAGTTAAATGATCGTAGTACTCGTTATAACTTTATATACATATATGCTATATATATTTGACGTCTTTTGGGCAATATTTATAATACGCTATTCCATTGAATTTTTGGCATTGTGAGAGTTAAACGCAGTTGTTATTTCGCCTTATCTGGCTCAACTCTACTGCCAGTTGAGATAACAATGTTAAGCACACAACAATACATATGTATATGGTATATATGTATAGGTACATATATACATTGTGTATATAGAAGCACTCTCAGATACTGAAACTCCGATAAGTGATTGTTATGTATTCTGTGCTCTGTGAGCGACTGTCAGTTTTTTAGTGTCGCGTTTTTTTTTGTGATTCTTGTGATTCATGAGTATGAAATCGAGTGCACAGAAAAAAGATAATATTTTTCAAATATTTTAAAACTAAGTGTTTGTTATTTAAATCGCATATTGTGTTAATTTAGCAATAATATTCTGAAAACATACTTAAGAAATACATGCGAAGATCAAGTAAATATCTTAAACTTGCATTTTAAAATGTATTCTTTGCAGTGTACTTACATAAAGAGACACAGAATTAGAGCCCAGCAGTGAGTGCGCCCCGATGGAGTGCTCTTCACAGTGGTCACCACCTCGGCATGACACGAGGGGCAACGAATCCGCGTCGGTCCACTGCCAATTGGCGTCAGATTCGATGTGGTTGTGGTCTGAATTATCACTGTGTGCTGTGGTGGTGCCTGTCCATATGGCTGTGGTTGTGGCTGTGGCTGTGGCATCGGCGGGTATAGCGGTGGCTGTGTGGGTCCACCTGGATACGGCTGATAGGTCTGTGCGGGCGTGTAACCACCCTGATGAGGTGGTGGTGGCATCGCATTGTACGGCGGTGGCTGCTGCTTCTCCATAGTCAAATGTGGTGCGATCTCAACTTAATTGAACTGAACTGAACTGAACTGCGCCGCTCGCTGGCTGTCGACTAACTGAAGTCGGTGATGAAAATCGCCGCCTCTACCTCAGTCTCAGTTCCAATATCTGTCTCAGTCTCTGCACTAAGAAAAATTTGTTGGCTCATTTTAGAAATTAGACTTGAAAAACACCTTGATAAATAGAAAAAAGTCTAGATATCAGATATATTATTTTTTTTTCTCGATAAAAAGTTGTTTTAATTTGTTTTTCTTGAAATCTGGAAACAAATAATTTTTCTTCTGAAAATTTTTTTTGTATTTTGCGTGACTCTTTCCAAAATTTACCTTTAAATAATATCTTATGCTTATAAGTTATCAGTTTTAGCAAAAAATGTTACATTATATTTGTAAAACAAAAATTCCTCATACCAGAAATAAGTTATATCTTAAAAAAAAATTCAACTCTGCAGCAAACAGTTTTTTTCAAAGAAGTTTTTGTTTAAAAATACAGAAAATTTTTTAAAATTTATAAAAATACTTAGTTGTCATATAATAAATGACTTAATTTTTAATTTTCAGACGAACTTTCTGATTTTTCGAAAATTTTTGATGCTTTAAGTTAGAAATGAAATTTTTTGATTTTAGAAATATCAAAAATATGTTATTAAAAGAAATGAAAAGTCATGTTTTAGAAAAATCTTTTGAATTTCAAATATAGCACAAAATCAGGGCAAATTATTAAATTTAATGTCGAAATTTTTGTTTTTTTTCTGAGTGTACCTCGTTCAGTTGCTTGAATTCGTATCTTATCAACGGGTTTACGGCATAACGATTAGTTGGCAAACACTTTGCAACAATTTGTGGCCTATTCGGAGCTTAGTTTTTTGGCAGCTTGTTAACTTGTTTCCGTTCGTCACTAATATGTATGTACATATATAAATAGTTTACACACAGCGCTTAGTTAAATAGCGATCAGTGCAGTTTCTTTATACGCCAAAAAATGATTCATCAGCCTATGACGTCTGTTGATTCACTTGCTAAGGCGTTGTTTACATTCGCTTGGGGGTCGATTTCCAAGCCTGTCTTTAGTTATTTCATCACAGTATTTTACTGGAAAATCTGCAATTATACAACTACAAATATATCATGTTACAATTATCAGTCTACTAGTTATTTCACTAAGAGTTTTTTTTTATTTAACTACTAGTTGGCGAGATAAGCTTCTGAAGTACTTAAATAAATGTATATGTATTTGTTTAAGTCTATTTAAATAGAGTGCAGCTGTATAGTATATGGCAGCACTTCCGATACCCTCTATCAACAATGGTTTATCGCATAACTTCTGTGTTTGTTTTGTCATCATTATGAAATTTTGAAAATACGCTAAAAGACCAACAAAAAAATTAAGTGTATCTTTAAAAATGTTTTTGTTTTTGTAGCCTAAAATTTTTTATTGGAAATTTAAGTTTAAGATAAATAAGTATAATTGATTTGAAAATCTATTCCATTTCTTTCTTAAATTTGTGTACTTGTTAAACCCTTTTCTATTCCATTTAAAGCTTAGTATAAATATCATTTAATTACTTGAACTAATTTCATTCAACACGCTCCAATAAAAGCTTTTTGATAATTGTAGCTAAGCTAATTAACAAAGTTTTTAAAAAACCCGCGCAGCTACATTTTTCTTGTAATGTAAAGGGAGCTTTTAGTGCTGAAAATGTTCTGTCAAGTACAGATTTGAAAGCTTTAGCATTGTAGAGTTAAGAGCTTAAATAGTGAGGAGCTAACATACAAACGGTTATACTAAAAAAAATTAACAGCCTAACACTGTTGCCAATTTTGACCGTTAAAAAAGACAGATTTGATTAAACAAGTTTTGAAGAAATAATACATATAAGAATAAGTTTGTATTTTATAGCATTCTGTTATTTTATTTCTACCTTCTTGGCATTCTAGCTTAAAAATAAAATAAAAGTTAGCTGAAAAGCACTACCATATTTTTTATTTTTACTTTAAAATTAGCTTATTCCAATCTGTCCTTTTTTAAAGGACTAATTCTGGCAACACTGCAGACCAATAACTAATGTTTAACAGTAAAGAAGATAACAGCGGGCAATGAACTTGAAAGTTAAGAAAGCTGAGAGCTTTAACATTGCGCCAGAGAGCTAACAGTCAAACGGCTTAACAGTGCTGTGGAGAGTTAAAAACATTCGAATGTGTGATCACAGCTTTTAAAGTGGAGTGCTGTGCTGAGTTAACAGCACGATCGGCGTTAACAGTCAAGTGGAGATTAACACGCAAATGGAGTTAACAGCGCAGCCATGAAAACAATGTTAAGCAAATATGCATACGGATAACAGATCGAATGAAACAATAATGAATGACAACAATAACAACGGCAACAGAAAAAAATAACGACAACTGGTTTTCAAAATACACACGAAGGCAGTCGCTTGACAAACATTTGGATAATGTTTTGCTTTCAATTGTACAATAACCCAAATTAAAAACTAAATAAGAAAACTAAAATAAAAAAAGAAAAAGAGTTGCCACTACCGAACGCAACGCACAGTTGTTAAACATGAGCCGGCAATTGAGGTTCAGCTTCACAGCGCCGCCGCCGGATAACGATGATTGCCACTCGGATCTGGTGGAGATCAATTTGAATGGCGGCTGCAACCAGATGAAGCAACAATCGGCGCAAGCGCTCGATGAATTGTTGCATGCGCGAACAACGGCAACTCTGCCGCTGCATCGCGGCTATCCGTACGGATATGCGGATAAATCGGATACCGAAACGGATACAGACTTTTATTTCTGCAAGAAATCAAACTCAACGGGCCAGCTGGCCGAGAAGGTGTCGCCGCCGCCGCCCTCGGCCACCAACATCAGTTGCCTGCGGCAAATGTATTGCCCCGAGTGCCACGAGCGTCTCCACGAGCAGGGCGTGCGTCTGGAGCGTCTGTTGCAACTCTGGTGAGTATATCCGTGGGGATAACAACTGGGGATAACACAATGTTATCCGTGGGGATAACATACAGTATGCCAAGTAATTGTTTTGACTATAAAAGAAACCCAGTGGGTCCTAATCCTGTTTTTTAAATAAAAATAATCATATGCAAAGTTTTTTAATTTAAAGTTAAAATTTAAATTTCAATATCAACTCTTTAAATCGAATTTTGATGATAAAATGAAAAATTGTTCATTTTTAAATTTAAATAAACTCCTAAAATCGTCCCTGATTAAAGCAATTACTTGACTTACTGTAACTAACAGTTCTTTCTTTCTATCTGTTCTTAAACTCTCGTTGCAGCTGCTTTGCTTTGCTGCCCATTTATCCGTGTTGCATGCGACGCTCCAAGGACGACTGCAAGGTCATTTGCGGCAAGTGCGGTTACTTGCTCGGCGCCTGGAAGCGCCAATGAAGTGCCACTTTCCAGTCATCATTTTTAAATATTGTTAAATTTTTTTGTTTTATTTGTTTTATTATTTTTTTTGTTTTGTTAGTTTTAAGCAGCAATTAACCTTGTATTGCAAACCAAAAAAATGGAAAAAAACCAATTGTTTATTTTTATTGAAGATGCGCGTACAGAGAGAGTGGGAGAGTGGGAGAGAGCAGCCGCACTTGCACTCTGCCTCTCTCACTCACTATCCAACTGCCTCCCACTCGATCTGCCTCTCTGCCTGTCTCTCTTTGTGTTGCGCTCTCTCTCTCTTCCAAGTGGTCTTGTTGCCTCGTCTGCTTTGACGCTGTCGCAGTCGCAATGCTGAATGATTTGGAGCTAGACAACAACTCGGCGGCCACAGCGACGCTCGATCTCGATCTCGAGCTGGAGGATGAGGAGGTGGAGGTGGAGAAGCCACCACTGAAGCCCCAGCTCCGGTTCTATAGTGTGGGACCGAGCACGTATCGTGTCCAGTGTCCACTCTGCAAGCAGATGGCCAGAACGGAGACGGTGCAAATGGCCGGTGCTTTGGGCCAACTCAGCTGTCTATTGTCCGTCTTCTCCTGGTAAGTGGAGCATCAACATCAAAATATTAAATATATTTAATTAAATATTCCCTCTGTCTTAAATCTTTAATTTTCTTATTTTTTGTAATATTAATTCAATTTACTTTACTAATTAAATAAAATACAACAATATTTTGTAAGTTAAAAAGACTTTAGTCTTAATTTAATTTTCGAATATTATTTTTTGAGCTGTGAACTTTAAATTTGCAATCCTTTTTTTTAAAATAATATTTAATTTTATTTAAATTTATTGATAATAAATAAATGATTGAAAATTTGCATCTTCAAAATAAAATTATCTTAATTTTTAATGTTTAGAATATGAAAATTAGTTATAATAAGAAATTTCTGAACATTATTTTTGAGCTTTGAATTTTTAACCTTTTGTTCA
The DNA here is from genome assembly GCA_037043495.1 of Drosophila recens. NCBI lineage: Eukaryota > Metazoa > Arthropoda > Insecta > Diptera > Drosophilidae > Drosophila > Drosophila recens. The sequence goes on along the minus strand of JBAMBJ010001389.1, from coordinate 60,453 downwards.
ATATAACATTTTATTTAATTTAAATTCACAGATAATAAATAAGTAAATTTAAATATTTTTAAAATTTAATTATATTAAATTTAAGTAATTTAAAGTATATTATTTTTAAATATTTTAAATATGAAAACTCGTTATAATAAGAAATTTCTGAATTTAAATTATTTTGGAACTTTTAATTTTTAATCTTCATTTAATATAAAATAGTATTAAATTTAAATTCATAGATAATCACTAAGTGAATTCAAATATTTTTATAATTCGAATACATTTTAAAAAATAATATTTTTAATTTTCTCTCTCTCTTTCTTTCCCATCTCCCTTACTCTTTTGGCAGCTGCTTCCCGATCTTTGCCCTGACCTGCGTTTACTCCTGCCTGCAGAGTCGCCTCAAGAGCAAGCGCGTCTTCTGCAGCAGCTGCGGTGGCCACTTGGGCTTCCATTGGCGGCCCATTTAATTATTTAATTCAATTCCATGTTTCGCAAAAATGTTGTTGTAGCTATTTATAAATAAAACGCAATTCGCAGCTGTTGCCAATTTTCATAAGCACTTGAATATCTTGAATATGTATCGACGCATCGCATTCTCACTCTCTTTTCTGCTCTCAGATACTCAGATACAGACACTCAGATACAGATACAACAGCTACTTGTTTGATTCTTTGGCATTTGCCGTGTCTTCTCAATTTTGTTTTAAATTTAGTTTTGTTGCGTCTGTCGTTGTCATCAAATGGCCAGCGTTGAGAGTCTGGACGGCAGCGCCTGTGATGCTGATGGTGACGGCATCATCTCCGAGGTGCCACAGGTGGGTCATCTGCCCACCTTGCCACTGGAGTTCGTCTGCCCCGCCTGCCACACGCTGCAAACGAGCCAAGTGGAGCACGAGGCGGTCACGAATCTACAGAAGATTGTCTGCTCCCTGAATTGGCTGCTCTGCTGGTAGGTACAGAATTCCATCATTCCTATTCATGCTTCAAAAACACATTTATATTAATTGCTAACGTAAATGTACATTATTTTTAGAATTGAGTTTATAAAATAACGACCTTTTTTTAAAAAAATAATTATTTTATTTTTATCTTATTTAAGATATGAAAAAATAAACAAAGTTCATTTTTATTAAATATTTCAAATAAAAATTTAAAAGAAATGCAATTTTGCGTTTTATAATTATAATGGAAACTAAAAATCACCTAAATGAGTTATTGTAAAATTTTAAAATAAAAATTTAATGCGGATCAAAAATAAATGATGCAATTAAAGTTTGTCTAATACTTTTTAATTTTTCTAGATAAATTTTTTCAAGCTAATTAATTAATCTTTCCCACATATATTTCTCTTAAGCAATCCCATTAATAATATAATAAAATGGAAATTTAAAAAATACTTAAAGTACTTATTCTATAATTGAGTTAATAAAATGAACTATTTCAAAAAATTATTATTTTATTTTTATCTTGCATAAAATATTCTGAACAAATACAAATTTTAAAATTTTATGAATTTAAAAAAAAATAATTAAAATAAATGTATTGTTTCCATTTTTATAATTTAATGAAATTTTTTAAAAAATACTAAAAACAGTTATATATTTCTTAGAAACATAATGTGCATCAAAAATAAATGTTTGAAATAAAGTTTTGTAGATTTTTCCATTCATACCGATAATTTAGTTCAAGTTGATTTAATATGTAAATATCTTTGCCACATCTATTTCACCTCAGCAATCCCATTCGCTGGAGTGGCAGGCACGACATCAATCATTATTGCAGCTCCTGTGGCTGCTTCATTGGGCGCCACATCTCGTTGAGTTGGTACAAACGCGCCCTGTTCCGCATGCAGCGCTCCGAGGTGGAGGACAATGGACGTTGGCAGCGATTCCGCACGGTGGAGAAGGAGCAGCTGGACGAGAAGAAGCTCGGCAAACAACGCTCAGCCATCGCTCAGAATTAATTGCACTTAAACAATTATAAATTGTTCTAAATTTAACCATAATTAAAGCATCTTTTTAAAAAAAAGTGACACAATGGATTGAATCATTCAAGACACAAGTGATCTAATGATTTATTTGAATAATAAGTTGGGACTTAAACATATAATAACCGTTATTAACCTTTTAAGCTTTGAGAAGCTCGCTTAATGCTTGAAAAATCTGAGATTCGAACATGATCAAGGGAAATGTTGATTAAATTATAAAAAAAAATTATAAAAATAAGTTTGAAGATTTATCCAATTCAAAATTTATTCATATAATTTTACTTATATTAAATTTGCCTCAACAGCTGAACCGTTTAATAAGCTTCAAAGCTCTCTCTCTAATAAAAAATTGAACTTTTTCCACACTTCAACCAAAAGCTGAGCCAGCAAAGATCGTCAAAGTTCACATAAACAGTTTTAAATAAACTAATGCAAAATTAGTCTCAAAAGCTTCAAAGCTTTTGCACTTCAAGAGCGTCAAAGCTCACTCAGTGTCGTTAATCGCATTGTTGTGACGTCACTGGCAATCAAAACGTGATTGTATTCAAAATATTTGATAGTAAACAAATGAATACCGGGTTTGCCAGCTGACTGCGCGACTGTGTAAACAGTATGTCAAGTAATTGTTTTGACAAAACAAAAATTTTAATTTTATATTTGGCAAAAAAAAAACTTTTCTTGGATTTTTTATTTTATTTTTTTAATAATTATAGTTGTTTATGGCTCTTACAACAAGTTAATAGATAATGAAATAATCGGACAAATTGGGTTTACTATTTAAAAAGAATATATTCTCTGAATGCATTATATATATATATTATATATGGTTCTTTTTTCTGATTTAATTTTGTTTTTTGTGCATTTTTGCTTAGTCAAAGCAATTACTTGACATACTGTAGGTGTTATCTCAAACTGCTGTTGAGTACGTTAGATAGCGAGAAGGCGTCGCGAGTACACTCTACAAAGTGTAATAGATTAATTGAAGAGACGTTTCGTTTTCCAGCTGTCGAAAGCTTTGTTCAGTTTGCGTAAGAATTTCGTGCGAGGCGGTAACAAAAAATAAACAGAATTCCAGTTGGAAGACTTAATATAATTTGTGCAAAATGTTTTTAATAGTCTTGCTGACAATTTCGTTAATGTTGCTGGTGCAGTTTATAAGGCGGCACTACAGTTACTGGGAGCGCGAGGGCGTGGCCGTGGAAACGGCCAAGTTTCCGTTTGGAGTGCTGGACACAGTTGTCAAACAGAAGCAGGGTTTTGGCCTGGCCCTCAGCGATGTCTACGAAAAGCACGACACCAAAATTGTGGGCATCTATATGCTGAATAAGCCAACATTGTTGGTCAGAGACGCCGAACTGGCCCGTCAGCTGATGACCAGCGATTTCAACAGTTTTCACGATCGCGGCGTTTATGTGGACGAGAAATACGATCCGTTGTCGGCACATTTATTTAATCTACAAGGCGCCTCCTGGCGAAATCTGCGCAATAAATTGACGCCCTCATTTTCATCGGGTAAGATTAAGGGCATGTTTGGCACGATCGATGATGTGGGCGAAAAACTGGTGCAGCATTTGTTGGGAGTTATTGAAAAGTCGCCCAACGATCAAATCGAAATCAAGGAGAAACTTACAACCTATGCGATCGATATCATTGGTTCGGTGATCTTTGGCCTGGACATCGATAGCTTCTCCAATCCGAAGAATGAGTTTCGTGTGATCAGCGATGATTTGCAAACTCAGGGCGGATTTCTGCAGAAACTTCACAACTTGTCGTCTGTCACATTTCCACCGTAAGTATAATTAATTGTATAAAAAGGCTTAACATAAAGGACTGAAAAGCAAAATCACCAGATTTTTTATTGTATAATTTTTGAATATCCTAAAAATTACTATTTTAACTTCTTTTTCCTACTTTTCACACAAAAAGTGGCTTTTTAGCAATTTTTAAAAAATTATAAAAAAATACTAGTGAGCAGATCTTTGAAAATTTTTTGTTGCAGCTACTCTTAGAATTGCTTGAATAATTTTTTTGCATCAAAATATTTTTTGTAAAAAATTGAGAAAAAGGTTGAGGAGTAGATTTTTACAAAAAATCAAAATTTTCGAAGGATACTGGGTTAAGGAAAGTTTCGTGTCATTCAAACGGAAATTAAATGACTTTTCCATTGATGCAAATATGTTAACGATATTTGAAAAGTTAGAAGTTAAAAAATGCACTGCATATTTTAAGCTGTGAGCCACTGTACATTAGGGTGTCCCTATTTGATGAAGTCAATATTTTTAAACGCATACGGGCTAGTTCTGTTCATTAGGTCCTAAAACTAGAAATAAATTTTTACCTCAATCGGAGTATGATAACCCGTGCCGACTTGGATCGGAAAATTTAAAGATTATATGAAACCAAAAAAAAAAATTTTTTTTTTTTAATTTTTTATTTTTTTATTTTGTTCATTAGGTCCTAAAGAACTCAAAACCAAGTTTTCATCTTGATCGGAGTACGATAACCCATTCAAATTTGCAACGAAACATGAAAAAACAGTATTTTAACACTGATTATACATTTTTCGATGATTTTTCATGTTTCGATGCAAATTTGAATGGGTTATCGTACTCCGATTAAAGTGAAAACTTGGTTTTGAGTTCTTTAGGACCTAATAAACAAAATAGAAAAATAAAAAATTAAAAAAATTAATAAAAATTTTTTTTTGTCCCATATAATTTTTAATTTTTCCGATCCAAGTCGGCACGGGTTATCATACTCTGATTGAGGTAAAAATTTATTTCTGAGTGCTTTAGGACCTAATGAACAGAACTAGCCCGTATGCGTTTAAAAATATTGACTTTGACCAAATAAGGGACACCCTACTGTACATATTAAAGATAAGATATTTCTAAAAAAAACCCTTATTGTAGATATACTGGGGTGCCACAGAATTCGCTTTCGCTTGAATTTCACTCAAATTTTTTATGAAAGCGATTTTCTGATATTTCTGATATTTCAGATTTTATTTAAATTAAGAACAATTTTTATGATATTTAAACATAAAAAAAATATATCGGAATTTCTGAGGATTATATTTTAATTTTTTTTTTAATCAATCTTTTCTGATCTTCTCAACAGCCTCGCCAAGCTCATGAATCGTCTGGGCTTTGAGCAACAAATTCTGATCAAACTGCGGGAAATTCTGCAGCACACGATCGAGTTTCGGGAGAAGAACAACGTGGTTCGCAAGGATCTGCTGCAGTTGCTCATTCGACTGCGCAATACGGGAAGAATTGGAGACGATGACGATGAAAACTGGGACATTGAAACGGCACAGGAGGAACTCAAATCCATGTCCATTGATAAGATTGTCGCACAGGCGTTTGTTTTTTATATTGCCGGCTCGGAAACGACAGCAGCTGCGGCAGCTTTCACTTTATATGAGTTGGCCATGTATCCGGAGCTGTTGAAGGAAGTGAGGGATGAGTTGGACGCGGTTATGGAGCGACATCAGCTGAAACGAGGCGACAAATTCACCTATGAGGCGGTGCAGGATTTGAAGATTTTGGATCAGTGTATTCTGGGTAAGTTGATTGAGTATTTTTTTGGAATTGAAATCCATCTTTTTCCTATTTCCTTCTTATTACTACTACTAATACCTACGGCTTATTTTACTGTGATCATCAGAAGGAAAGCTTTATTGAGCCTTAATGACTTGACAAGTATACAAATTAAATATTTGATAATGTGACGATCATTTTCTTGACTTGTTCAGCTCTCAACTTTGGTAGGTGCCGATGATGGTGCCACAGGCGGGACAGGTGTGTGTGAACCTTTGACCTTTATTGCTGGCATAGATATTCACGATCGTCTGCTGACGAGTGTCGCATGAGCGACAAGTGGCCATTACCGATTCAGTGCCCAATTTATTATTTTCAGGTCGCCCTGCAAAAATACACATTTACTTGAGCTTTTGTTAACTTTAATTTGTTGTTGTTATGTTTATGTGAAAGCCACGAAAGTAACATCGCCAGAAGGAACTTCGGTCTTCTCCGGATGGCAGTGCCTCCTCCCTGCCAGTGATCTTAACTGGTATCCCGTCATCCTCTGCACTCATGTTGGATCCTATTCCGATTCCGCTGCTGTCACTTTACTTAGTGTTCCCTTTTCCAGACTGAGGTCTTCACCGTTTGCAGCCCAATACGAAACTAAGAGCAATTCCGATTTGAATTGGTTATTTCTACATATAAGGGTGTTATTTATGGTGGTCACATAAAGAAATTCAACAAACTCTCTGATGCATTATATTCTTGATAAGGTCAGTTAACAAAGCACTATCTATCACTATCTACATGGCTCTCTTTTGACTCAGCAGTTGTGCAAATAAAACCTGGACAAAAATTACCCAGTATATTTAATTTTTAAAATTTTCAATTAGGGAGTGAAAATATTTATCTGGTTTTATTTATTTAACTTCAAAGATGGCTCGAAACGTGCTCAACTTTAATATTATTTACATAGATTATGTAGCGATCAGTTTGTTGATTTGTTCAGCTCTCAACTTTGGTAGGTGCCCATGAGGAAGCCACAGGCGGGACAGGTGTGTGTGAACCTTTGACCTTTATTGCTGGCATAGATATTCACGATAGTCTGCTGTCGTGTGTCGCATGAGGGGCAAGTGGCCATCACCGATTTGGGTCCCAATACATTATTTTCACGCTGCCCTGCAAATACACATTTGTTAACTTTTATCACTTGTTGTGTTTAGTGGATGCCACAAAACTAACATCGCCAACAGGAGCTTCGATCTTCTTTGCCAAATGGGACTGCACGTAGCATAAAAGATTTATTAGGACCCTTTGGATTCATGTTGGATACCACTTCAGATTCCGTTGTTTTCACTTAACTTAATTTTCCGTTTTCCGTTCTTCCAAATCGACGTCTTCACCGTTTGCAGCCCAACACGAAACTTAGAAACAATTACGATTCTGATTGGTTTTTATATAAGGAAGTTAATTATGGTGGTCGTAAAAACAATTCAAAGAACTGTCTAATGATTCTTGATAAGATCAGTTAACAAAGAATTATCTATCACTATAAGAACGACAAAATTTACAACTAATTGTGCAAAAAAGAGCATAAAAATTATCAATCTTCCGCTTATAAAATTAATACAATGCTTATTGATAAGGCTTAACATGAATTAATGCATTAAATTTAGGAAATCAACCACCCTCTTTTATAATCACTCAGTTTATTATTATTATTTATTATTTATTAAATATCAATTAGTTAAGTCAATCAATTTATGGAAAGAGATCAAATTTTATTAAATTTGTGAACGAAATTGCAAATAATTAAAATAAATCTCTGAATATTTTTGACAAATGCCAGAAATTTTTTACCTAACACTAAGTACACTTTATGTGAAGCGAATAGTTTGCTTAAAAATATATTTACACTGATAAAAAAATCTTAATTTTAGACCATTATTAAGAGCACTAATTTTGTATTTGCACTTATCGTATTTTCTCTTAAAATTGTTTTTTTTTTATAGTCAAATATTTAGGACGAATATTGTTAATTTAAATTTTTATCAGTGCAGTCGAGAGTGAATTAGTCAATGAATGATCAGCGTTCGTAGGTGCCAATATAGTTGTGGCACTCGGGGCAAGTGTGATCGATGTTCCTCGCACAATCCGAGCAGTACAAACAAATAACACAGGGCCACATACTGCAACAGTTTTGGATAATTAATTAATACCCTTTTGGGGCTACTTAAACAGAGTCTTTCTTACGCTAAAGCACACAGAAGCAGCGCTATGAGATGCGTCCTCGTTGTGGACTTTGGCTCCGTGGATGTCATCACCTCCAGGTGGCAGGTGGGACAGACCACGCGACTCGACTCGGGACCAACAATTGCCGACATCGTAGTTGCATATACTAAATATTGTAACTATATTGTGTGTTAAGTTCCCCTTTTGAATTCAGCTGGAATGAAAGTCAACTCTCTCTATATATACGGCCCCGAGGTACCCGCATTTAAATGCTATACATTATATAGTGGTTAAACTCTTTAAATAACTAATATATTATATAAGACCTTGTATACATTTAAGTTTAAATTTAGATTTATATATAATTCATATTCTTATTCATATTTTGTTTAATTTTTTAAAAGTCAATTGCTGTTAGTTTACATTAAATAAACAAATAATAAATAAATAATTAATCCCTCCTCTATTAATCTATTCTCACAGAAACCATACGCAAATATCCTTCTTTGCCTTTCCTGAATCGCGAGTGCACTCAGGATTTCCTGTTGCCCGACAAGAGCTACACTATTAAGAAGGGTACTCCCATTTTGATCTCGCTCTTTGGCATTCACCGTGATCCCAACTACTTCCCCAATCCCGAGGACTATGATCCCCATCGTTATGATGCCGATAATATGAATTACGATCAGGCGGCTTTAATGCCCTTTGGCGAAGGTCCCCGACACTGCATAGGTAAATGTATAAAGAATACTCGAAAACTAAGTAAATAATCAAATTTTTCATATTTATTGATTTATTAATTTGCAGCTCAACGCATGGGCAAAGTTAACTCCAAGGTGGCTGTGGCCAAAATATTGGCCAACTTTGATCTGATCGCGGCACCGCGCAAGGAGCTCAAATTTAAATTCGATGCAGCTCCGATTTTAGTCACTGAAGGCGGTCTAAATGTGCGACTAACTAAGCGTAAGAGTAATTAGTCGACAGATATAAAAAGATTACATAAAATGTGAAGATATGCTCAACTTGTAAATGTTCTACAATTATCTGGATTTTTTAAATAATTTATATGATTTTTATCTTAACTCTGCTAAGTTTTAAAATATGTTTTAATGAAAAACCAAAAAGAAACTCTTTTAAATTAAGAAAGTATTATACTGAATTTGCTGGATTTTTAAAATAATTTATATGAGAGTTTAAAATTTTTATCAGCTACTTTAATTTTTCTAAAGCAAATAATAATGTTGTGTATTTGTGTTGGAAATTCGCTATAAGAAGAAAATAAAGTTCACTTGAAGAAATAAACTTCATTATATGGAAAGTCTAGAAATGCTCAACTTGTATATTTTCTACAATCATTGCCTTGATTTTTTTTAAATTCATATGACTTTTTTCTAAACTCTTCTGGGTTTTAAAAATATATTCAAATTAAAAACTTGCGTGAATATTCGCTTTAGTGAATTTAAAAGGATTTAAGAAACAAACGTTATTATACATAAAAACCTACTAAACTAAATTTTCTGGATTTTTTAAATAATTTTTATGATACTTTGAAATACTTTTCAGCTACTTAAAATTGTTCACAGCAAAGAAAAAATTTTGCAGCATGGAAATTCGCTAAAAGAAAATCAAAAACACATGAAATTTAGCAATTAAAATTAATTAATAAAATGAACAAATTCTCTAAACATATAACAATGAGCCGCAAAATGCCTAAATTCCCAAATTTCAAAAAATGTAATTACTTTTGGACAGGCCAAGTGGCTGTGGTTTGTGGTTCTCTCTCGATGCTATTTCGAAATCTGTGACGTTTTGATGTTTCACATTTGTTAGGTAAATAAACAATAAGCAATTTGGTTTGTTGCTCTGCTGTTGATTCGGAATTTGTATTCCAGATTCCAAATCAGAATCGATTCTGTTTCTGTTGCTGTTTCTGTTCGTCTGGTTCTGCTTGGCAGGCCATATACACAAGAATAATAAAGTAGCTCCAGTTTTATGTTGATGACGATGACATCATAGAATGCGATGCGAATAGAATAGAGAGTCAAAACATTACGCATACGCCCAGTGTGCTCGCTCTCTTCTCTGTTCTCTACTCTCTCTTCTCCGTTCTCTCACTCAACTCATTCGCTCGAACTTGTGGCGTTGCTTCTGTTCAGTTACAATGGAAACGCAGACGCTGCAGATCAAACTGGTGCCGGCCCAGACGGCGGAGGAGCGTGCTCGCAATATTATAGCCAATGTGATTGTGGAGGGCAACCACGCCTCCCTCGTGCCCTACATCGATGATCACGAGCCCGTTGAGAAGGTGACACTGCTCGGCAAACTGGATGCAGCTGCTCCAGCTCCATCCACGCCTCGCTTGAGATACTATACACCTGGTCCCTCCACCTACAAGCTGCTCTGCCCGCTGTGCCGCGAGAGAAGCGACGCGGCCGTGATGCGGGCCGCGGGCTGCAAGGACGCCAGCTGCTGTCTCAGTCTGCTCTCCTGGTGAGAAACACTTTCAATTACTTCTTGACTATTTATAAAAACAATTTATTTATTTATAAAAAAAAATTTTACTTTTCTTCTATCAAACAAAAAAATTAAATACAAATTGAAAATATTTATTTATAAAGAGAATTTTACTTTTCTCCTGGTAAAGATCAGTTAAAAACACTCTTTGACTACTTACTAGTATTTGTTATATAATTTATTTATTAAGAAAATTTTACTATTCTTTTATCAAGAAAAAAAGATGAAAATATAAATATAAAATAAAAAAAATTGTAAATGGCATACAATTTTATTATTTTGCAAATTGAAAATATACATTTATTAATTTTTTATATATATATACCCTTCTTCCATCAAATAAATTATTGTTCATTAATTCATTGCGCTACTCTCATAAAAAATATATTTGTCTTCAACACAATTTTTTTAAGAAAAATACTTACTTATAAAAAATTATTAGTTTTATTAGTAGATCATTAAAAAAACCAAATTCGAAAAAAAGTCGAGAAACAAGTTTTTTAAAACATGAAAAAATATCTAGATTTTTTAATTGTGTTTCTTGCATTTATTGCTTTCTCCTAAAGTATTTTTGTTGTATATCAAGAAATTTTTAAGGCAATATTTTTAATTTTAGAAAGCGGGCTTGTTGATTTTTAATTTATATTAATACTTATGAATAGTCAGTTAATAATTCTTAAAATGTGTGCTTAAAAGTTATTTTATTTTGCATTATTTTATTTTATTTATTTTTTTATATTAATAATAATATTCTATTTAATATGTTTCCCACCCTTACAGCATTTTTCCCATTTTCTGGATCTGTTGCATCTGCAGCTGGATTGGCTGCAATCGCGAGTGGATCTCCAAGGGCGTCTATTGCAGCCACTGTGGTGGCAAAGTGGGCATCCAGAGCAAGTCCGATTAGGTCAATTAATTATGAGTGCTATAAATGCCACAAATACTTTGTATTATTTAATTCTATTACGCATCTAACTCAATTAAAGACGCGCACAAAATCAACACGAGTCTCAGTCGCTCTCTCTCTCTCTCTCGCTCTCCCTTACTCCCGCTCTCTCTCTCTCTCTTGAATTGTCTCTCTTTCTGTTTGCTGTTTCAACCGGTTGCCAGTTGGCTTTAAATAAATTTCGCTTTCAGTTTGGCCCCAACAATTAAAACGAGCACGACAATGACGACGCCTGAAGAGGATGCGAATCAAATGTCAATTGCCAAATCGCTGGAGGCAAAAAAGGAGCAGAATATTTATCAGAATTTTGCCACACCTCTGGCTGGCACCTTTCTCAATCTGCCACATGAGGCAGTGGTGCTGAAGTGCCCCGCCTGTGGCACCAAATCAGAGAGTGTCGTGCAGAATGATCTCAAGTGGTGGGCAACGGAAATCAATCGCATTGTGGGCTGTCTCTTTGTGTAGGTGGATCACAGGTGGATCAGGTGCATCTGACATTCAATTGAACCACAATTTCAATTTCCTTTACAGCACCTTTTGCTGCTGCTGCTGCTTCAACTACATCATACCCTGTAAGCAAACTGATCGCAGTCACTATTGCGGCAACTGCGGCTGCTACTTTGGACGCGCCATGAAGCGACGTCAACCACTCAAGATCAAGTAAATGGAATGGATACCAGCATTATTGATTCTCTCTCTCTCTCTCTCTCTCGGACAAATGTTTTTAAAATATTTCACACGCTGAAAATAAACTAATTGAATGCAAAAAAAAAACAAAACAAGACACTTTTTCTTTGCCAACTCGAAGATTTAATACTCTTTCTCTTGCTTGACAACTGTGAATTTCTAAAAAAATAAAAAAAAAATTTTGATTTTCATACAAAAAAGAATTAAAAAAAAGCTTTGGAATTGGATAAAAAAATGTTAAATAATATTAAAATTTGTATATTTATCTAAAATTTGTGGTATAAATATTATATGAAATTTTTAGTAAAGAAATTATTCAGGGGTGCCACAAAAATCGCTTTCGCTTGAATTCCACTTAAAATTGTATGAAATTTAAGTAAAATTCAAGCGAAAGTGAATTCTATGGCACCCCTGATTATAATCGAAAAAAAATGTCTAGTTTACTTTTGGTTTTTTTAAGCCTTTTTTAAGATTTCAATAAAAATTTTATTTTATTAAAATAATTTATGATCCTAAAACAAATCACAAACAAAACTAACACACAGCAAAATTTTTGCTTCGTTGAACACAATTATATATGTATGTATTTATATTTAATAATTACAATAGCATAGACTTGCTGATGCTTAAGCGTTACAAATTTCATGTCAAATTTGATATACCCTCACCTCAAGTAGAGTATACAAATAGAACTCTGCTCATTTTCAATTTTTGGCATCGATCTCTCGCTCTCCAGAAGCGTCGTTTCAGTGGTTTCAGTCTCAATTGGCACGCGCTCGCAATCAGACGACTCTGCGTTTGTCCGCCTCCCATTCATTGTGATATCGTAGATATATAGGACACTAGTCAACATGGCTGAGGAGCAGTCTGTCCCTGCACCTGCACCGCTCTACTTTGCCGTCGGTCCGCAGGCCCGCGAGATCACCTGTCCCTATTGCCGGGTGTTGGCCAAGACGCGAGTTGTTCGCTCCTGGCTACAGATGTTGCACCAAGCGACATCATTGCGGCGCCTGTGGCGAGTATCTCGGCGTCTACAGACGCCCCCAACTATGAAGGATATTATCTACATATAATGAAGGACCAAATTATCTACATATAAATAAAGAATAAAATAAATTGCTAAAGATTTTTGTGAACTGTGAAAATTGTGTGTTTTAATTACTTGCCTTAGCAATCATTGAGAGATGGAACGAAATAAGGGAAAGAGCGAGAGAGAGAGTAGAGAGAGAGAGAAAGAGAGAGAGAGAGAGAGAGAGAAGGAGAGAGAGAGGAATCGGAAAGAGATGAGAGATTGAAAAAGATGAATTATAATACTTTGAAAATCGTTTTTAAGCGTAATATCCTTTAAAGTTTTAGCAAATTTGTATTTTATTAAAAGTTTGTTTTGTTATTACTTAATACAAAAATGTTTCCTGAAAATTAAAAGCATTAAAAAAATTATATAAAACTAAATATGAAATTTAAACTAGTTAATATTTAATTTTAATGATGTAAATGATATAAAACTAAAATATTAAATTTAATTCAATATTTAATTTTAATGGAAAATTCAATCATTTATCTGTTATTAAGTACTTGTAGCAGTAGAAAGAAATATGTTTTCAATTTGAAAATGAAATATAATATATTATATTATATAAAATAAGAAATAAATAATAAAATGAGACTACATATTATTAAGTACATAGAAAAATTTGAAAAAAATAATTTGGAAAACGTAAATGTTTTTCCATAAAATTCGATAATAAATATTTTTAATTTTTTGGAATCTGTGGAGAGAAGAGCGGATGTGACAGAGATAATTGAGAGACGTTAGAGCAGTTTTGAAAGCTCTTTAAATTTTCCCTCTTTCAGCCATGCCTGTCCTTATATGTATTTATATATATTATCGATCTACTCTCTCTCTCTTCGTCTCTTTATGCGTATTTTCCTCAGTTGTCTACTCTGATCTCATAACTCTTGCCGATCTCTGGCTCTCTATTTTTCTCTCTGCCACTATACCTTTCTCACTCTCCCTCTCAGTCTTCTCGTTGACTTTGTCTAGCTGCTTGGGCGTGTTTCTGTTTCCGATTTCAGTTTCGCGCCGTTCGTCACAGTGTGCACAACAGAGATGGGGGGCAACATCGAAGAGCCGCAGGTGATAGCGATCAGCATCTCGGGTGGCAAGCCACAGGTGGGTCACCTGCAGCCACAGTCGACCATGGTCAACTGTCCCGCCTGCGAGCGCTTCGAGTGGAGTGTGGTGCAATTGGAAGCTGTCACGTATCTGCAACGTTTGCTCAGCCTCACAAAATTATGGTACAATTCTAATATTTGATCATGTATTGCGCCAGAAGTTGTTGCTAATCCTCAACTGACATTGCAGCAAGAAGTGGCAGGGACGTGTGGACATTAATCATTATTGTGGACACTGTGGCTGCTACATTGGACGTCATGTGCCCATTAATTGCTACGAGCGTTGTTTGTCCAGGTCGGCAAAGAAACAGGCAGCTGTGGACGAAATGAGACTGAAGACCAAGCCCAAGGATTGCGCTGTGCGTGCCCAGAAGTCCAGAGAACGCGTTCTGGCCCAACGAGCGGAGAAGCGAGACAAGCGAGAGAAAGAGAAACAGCAAAGAGCGCAGCAAAGTGAGACGGTCGGGCTGACGACGGTGGAAACGAGGCAGCAATGAAAAGGGGAAGCACATGAGAAGCGACAAGTGGTTGCTATCTTGGCTAAGAAAGCGAGAGCTTTCAGCGAGAGCTTTCATCGGGTCACAGTTCAAATATATACAGTGATGCAAAAAATTATAGAAACGAGAGTTATTTTGACATTTCAAACCAAATATTTAATAATTTTAAAAATATAAAAAAATAATTATTGTTTTTATTATTTTTGCTGGATTTTTGCTTTTCTAAGACTATAAAAAAATGCTTTTGATAAATAGAACATTTTTTCAAATACGTTTGTAGAAAATTGAATTTCAATGTTTAAAAACTGAAATAAAATATTTTTGTATTTCTAAATTATATTTTCACACAAATTTTACTCAGCTTTACAGGCAGAATTTCTTTTTTAATAATAATATTTACTTTGTGGGTTATTTGGGAATTTCTTTTTATTTGAAAAAAAAATTTCCTCTTTAACTTTAGAAATTTTTGTAGTTTAAAAAAATTTTAATGTTAAGAAATAGTTAAAAAAAAAAACCATTTGGTACTCAATTTAATTGTTTTGCGTTAATCCGAAGTTTTTCTCTGAAAGCATGATAAGATAAGAAAGCTCAAAAATGTTCTTTGATATATTGTCCCTGCCAATGTCCGCCTTAATTGTATTTTAAATTCATAAGAATGAAATGCTTTTTCATCTGTTTTTGTAATATAAAAAAAATATATATATATATTTTTGAAATAAAAAAGCGGTTCTTTTTATATAACATATAAGTGTATACTAAACAAGTATTTAAATGATTTATTTGCACTGACAGAAATTAGGGCGCAGCTGTACATTTGTCATTTCTCAGTCTCCTTAATGCGGGACAAATTCACGATTGGGTCGAATGCAATTATTCTCGCGATCGTAGATGCCGAGGAAACTCTTGCAGTTGGCACAGTGCAAATACTCACGATTGTCCGCCGAATTAAGACAGGGCAAAAAGCAGAATGGCCAACAATTGGCGACACAGGCGGCCGAGCAGCCGGTGCTCGAATAGAACTCGGAGCTGCTCCTGAGCAGAGGACGACGATTGCAGCCACAGCTGGGACAATAGATGCAGCCATCGGTGGGCATCCAACGCTCAATGGAGCTGCGATAATATTGTCGCTTATTGATGTCCTTGGAGTCGTGTATCTTCGGCTCCTGCCAGGACTCTTGGACGCGGGGACTCGGACTTTTGGACGGCTGACTGCCGCTTGGATGTTTGCGCTTAGCGAGATCTAAAGGGGGAATTTAAAAAGGATATCAAACTCAAACTCCGATTTCGAACTTACAACGCTCCGCCTCATCGGCCATTTCCGCTTCCGACATGCCCGTCATCTTGCTAATCTCCGAGAGACGCTCCTCGCTGATTCCATGCTCCGCTGCCAGTTTGTGCAGATTTTTCACCTTATCGTCGCTGGCATTCGCTATGATCTCCGGATGATGATTCTGCACATGTCTCACCAAACAACCAGTGTCGTAACGCGAACACTTGATCGTCTTCAGACACTTTAAGCAACGCAGATACTGCACCTCATCCGCTTCTTTTGACATCATCAACTAAATATATATCTAACAAAGATATTTCCGTAGATTTTCTTCTTTAAAATAAACGCACAATTTATGGTCTGTGTTGTATTAATATTATTGTAGTGCCTTGTGTTTATAGAGCCTAAAATGGATAAAGCTCTGTCAATCAGACAGAAAATGCTCGACAAACTAGGCAGAATGGAGACTATAAACTTTATAGTTAGTCTGAAATATAATCAAAATGATATTCCGTTACTCGTATATTCTCTTTCTTATTAGTTGTTCTTGTTGTTGTTCACTTAACAATGTTTACGGCTTGAGTTGCTCAACATTTCGCCAACTGAATTCCTACCAGGCGAACAGATTTTTTATTATTCACCTCACCGAGCGAGCATTTGTCACCTCTCCTCTCTCCTCCTCACACAATTGTCATTGTCACAATAACAAACGCCATGCCACTAGAGGGCGCCACTAAATTTGTAATTTAAATTTGAATAGATGGCGCCACAACTGCGCGCCTGATCCAAGTGATACTTGCATGCTTTTGGGTCCGCAAAATCCCAAAAACGTCCAAATTCTTCTGAAATTTTTGAGAACAATTTTTTCGGCCGAAAAAGTCCAACTTTTTTGTTTTTTGAGCTAGAGCTTTGAAAAAAATACCAGACATTTTGTTGAATTTTTCTCGAATTTCCGATATCTTTTGATTCTCAATTTTATTTTTATTTCTCAATTTTTTTTGGCTTTTTTTTCAGTTTCGACACCAAACTAATTTTAAAATAAAGTTAATTAATTTACCGAATTTTGCATTTTGTTTTTTTTTTTAAATTGTTTTTATTTAATTTTTAATTGATTTTTGAAAATTCCATTTCAAATTTGCGCGCCCAAATTAGAATTTCCCAACTTAGTTTATTTAGCATCCTAAAAGTATGCTATGATTTATATGCACAAAAAAAATACTAAATACTAAAAATACTAAACTATCAAATATTAATTGCATGCTCACAAGTATGCAATCAAATCATACCTTACAGCGCAAAAGTATGCAATTAATTTTGAAAACAACTAATGTAATGGATTTTTGGCTTTTAATTGGTATGCCTAAAAGTATGCGGAGTTTAATCGAAGAAGTTGCAATATGCACTTGCTGTCGATTCTGTTCGCCTGGTATTTTATTAGTTGGCAGAATTTAAAGAAGGTAAAGCAAAGCAATCGGACATGAAATTAATTTGTTTACGTGTTCATATTTGTAGTGCCTGAATATTTTCGCTGTTAAAGTTGTTAGAACTGCCCCAGCCCTTAGACTTGTTAAATATTTAATGCCTCTCTTGACTCTAATTTGTTGATTTATAAAAATGTTTCCTTTAAGCGGAGACGGAAGCGATTCATTCAGAGTCATGCGAGTCAGCCTGTCTATTTATTTGAATATGTTAAAAAGATACTCGCACTCTCTCTCTCTCTCTGTTTCTCTGTCTAAGATATGTGCTTGTGTGTGTATTCATAATGCTGTGGAAGCGTCTAAATTTTATTGTCTGTCATGTCCCCAAGCAGCTTCATTCACGTGTCCTGGCAACAAAGTAAAATAAAGCCTGCCCCGCAATCCACATATGTATCCACATATGTTCTATGCATATTGGACCGGGGATTGGTAACAGGAAAACGGAAATGCCAAGTTACCCAAGTTGTGAGAACATTTTCTTTATATTTCTACATCATTCGCTTCTTTTTTCTTCTCGTCAAAATTGATTTTTTACTGCATTTTTAGACAGTATGAGGCTGTGTGTCAGTTTTGGGTTTTGTGTGGCTTTCACTTTTACTTTGAGTTTGGCACGATTCGCATCGTTTGTTATTTGCGAATGTTACTCATACGCAGTGTGGTACGCTTGAAAAACGAAATAAAGTAAAAAAACTGAGTAAAAAAGCCAAGGCGTTTGCAATTTCTTTATGAACTTCTCGTAATTGCCGCCTTTGTCTGTGTTTTTGTCATTAGACTCGGTCTTACACTGCTGCCCAAATAAATAGGTTCCAATTTTGAGTTTCGGTTTTTTCACAATTTATTTATAGATCTGCTTAGACATAGACAATTCTCGTACATTTATCAGGCTAATATAAAAATACAGTTTTCAACTTGTGTGTGTTTTTTGTTTGTTCTTCAAATTTGGCTTTGGAAGCGTTTTGCTCTTAACACTGAAAATTACAAATACAATTCGCTGACTCGATAAAATGTTAACATTGTTTTTCCCCCCTTCCCATTACTCTCATACACACATACACAAATATATATATTTATTGTTAAAAAAAAAACTAAATGTTAAAAAAAGGAACCCACTTTTCTGCTATTTCCTGCACGAGATGCATTCATGTATGACAAATAGGAAATGCGTTTTTTCTTTCACTTTTCATTTTCCCCTTTTCCTATTTCAGCAAATGTCATTTGGTGGTTTATTATTTATTTTGTTGTTGCTCTAGGTGCATTATTTATATCATTAAGTTGTAGTTGGACCTTAGCTCTGTGCTGTAAGTTCGTCATATCTTTTTATAGTTTATAGAAAAATAAAATGTGTCTTTTTTTAGCTTATAAAATTGGACTATGACCGAGCTGTTTTTTCCATTCACAATGTTTTACACTCAGCTTTATGTACAACGTTCATTTTTAATTTGCCCGAATTTTTTAAACTACTTTTACACACACTTTGAGGCACATTCAGTTTTGAATCGTTTTACAAATTTTATAAAGTTGCGCTACATAAAATCAAAATAAAGTCAAACAAACATTTTTATTTGCTGCCTTAAACTAATTGTAAAAATTAGAAATTGTTTTACACGCGCGTCTAACTGGCGCCCAAGTGACAGTACCCCCTACCCCTACCCGCACTCAACCTCCCGCTGTATACCCTGGATATTTATTTTGTTTTAAACTTCCATCAAGTTGTGTGCATTTATCACTAGTTTTTTTTCTTGTTTTTTGTGTTAGCAACAATATGTTTGGAATGTCGCCATGTGCTCTGTCTCCCTCTCTCTCTGTCTCTGTCTCTGGGCACCTTCTACCCGTCTCTTTCCCTCGCCGCTTAAAGCGTATGCTGTTTGGCGGCCTCGCCGCATTTGGCAGCCGCTTCGAGACGCGCACGTGGGCGCCTTTTGGTCTGCAGGGAATAGAGGCGACCGCTGCGTGCACGCATCTGAGGCTCCTCCCCCTCGCCCATCAGCATCCTGCCCCCCGCGCCGCCTTGACCTCCTCCTCCACTGAAAATAGAAAAACAAGTAGAGGTCGGAGTGTTGAGCTGTAGTGCAAATTAAATTTAGAATATCAGGCATGCCACATAAATCTCTTTCACTTGAGTTTCACGTCAATTTCATTTCTCCGTGCCACAGTCTCAATCACCTGCACAATTTTTGGTGAAACGAAATCATCGCTCAATTCACTGGCATCCGATGCCATGAGAATAATGTCACATTTTTTGTCCGAATTTTTGAATTTAGAGTTGTCGAGTAACTTTTTTTGTTTGCCGCGCCAATAACTTTTAAATTTTTTTAAGCTATGCAAAATCAATTATTATATAAATAAATTGAATAATGTAAATTAAATAAGAAATAAAATAAAAATTGTATATTCTGCAATGGTAAACTTAAAACAGTTGCTAAACAAACCCTTGGGAAATTTAATCTGAGAAGGGGCCAACCCTAGCAGCCTAGTTCGAAAAGGTTGGTGAACATGCTAAAAACTATAAATTACTCGAAGTTCTGTGGCACGGAGAAATTTTCGAAGTGGAATTGCTTTTTTCTGAAATCACTTTCACTAGTGTTTTTTGTGGCATGCCTGTATGTATTCCATATAGATACACTCGTAAAAGTACAAAACAAACGATTTAAAAAAATCTGATTAAGTGCGGGATTTAAAAAACTGACAACAAAAATTATTTTTTTATATAAACATAAGAGTATAAAATTACAATTAATATTAATAATATTTCAAGTCATGCACACGCAATTATTAATTGCACGCTCATAAGTATGCAATGAAATTGAAAACGTTATTTCACTTGCAAGCACAAAAGCATGCAATTAGTTTTAAAAACAAATATTTCGACTTTTCTTTGGGTTACTAAACTGAGACAAAAATCTTATTTTAAGTTTACTTTTTGCAATCCTGGAAATCTTAAAACAAGATTCTTGTGGTATACTTTGAGTACAGTACAAAATTAACTTGAGTCTGTCAAAGATTGAATTATATTAGCTTACAAATTATAAATTATATTCTTAAATTAAAGTTCATTGCAAATATTTTTCTGAGTGTACTCACTTGAGCTCCAGCTTGGAAAGACGCTGCTTGATTTTGGCCTGGCTAGCCGTGTACTCGGCCAAGAGACGCGCCAGTCGCATGTTCAGGTTCTCCACCGACAGTTCCAGCTTCTCAATGCCGCCCTCGATGCTGTCGTGCACGCGCTGAGAGTCTGCGAAATGGAAGTGGAAATGGAAAGTACAAGAAATTGAGGCGGATGTGCCGTTAGTGATGCCGGAAGTGCCCTGAATTAAGATGGATGTACACTGAGCGAAAACTATGTCCCTATCAAATGACCTAGCATTAGGCTAAAGCGATAATTAAGCTTTTACTTTACTTAGCTACACTGTTAAAAACAAAACATTTGTGGTCCTTGAGTTTGCATCTTATGACAAAATCATATTTTTGAAAGTTCTGAAATCTTAATAAATTGTACTAAATAACACCTTCGACTTCAGAACTTTCAATCTTAGTGAAAAATCAAGTTTAAAAGAAAACACTTGATTTTTTCTCTCTGTGTTAGAGTTGAACTTACCCGCAAATATCTGCTCATCTAAGAGTCCGTCCTTGCGGAGCAGCTGGCAGCCGCGTTGTGTTAGCGTGGAGCGCGCCTCGGGGTAGTCGGAGAGGGTCTCCCACAGATCCCGCTTGGCCAGGCAGAAGAGATCCGAGTAGCCGAGGGAACGCACATTGGCAGTGCGTCGGTTGCCCGTGCGATTGCCGGCGATTTCCAAGACGGAGACCTCGCCGAAAACGGAGCCCGCTCCGAGGGTGGCCAGGACGGTGATGCCGTCGTCGCCCACGACGGACAACTTGCCCCGCTTCACGATGTACATCTCCTTGCCGACGTCGCCCTTGCGGCAGATGTAGTCGCCGGGGCTGAACACCTGCAGCTTCAGCTTCAGCACCAGGGCCTCGAGCAGACCGGGCTCGGTGTCGTGGAAAATGCGCACCTGCTTTAGCGTATCCATGTGCACCTGGATGGCAATCTCCGCCTTCAGCTTGTCCGGCAACGCGGCCAGCACACGCTCCTCATCCAGGGCGCCACTCTGCGACCAGGTGTAGGCGAACCAGCGAATCACCCGGGCCTCCAGCTCGTGGCCCACCCGGCGGAAGGCCATGTACTGCTTGACGCCGTCCATGCGGTTCTGGAACTCCACGCGGGCCACATTCATGTTCGATATCATCGAGCCAATGTTACCTAGAAAAAGGTAGCGAAAAAGCAGAAATCACATTAAATAGTTATGAGTTTAAGTAAACACATAAATTATTCGATAAATAGTTAAGTTTTATTTTTAGTTGGAAATTAAAGCACAACTGCTTAATTTAAATACGTTATTAAAGATATAAAAAAATGATAAAAGTTTACTGAAATATAAGTATTATGGCATAATTTAATATAGAAATATAATAAAAATATTATTTCAAATAAATATATTTACAATTTTCTTCGTGTAAATAATCGTAATATACTTAGAAAATTTAATAAAGACTTAACATATTTAAATAATAATGTATATATCGTTTAGTTTTTAAAAATCATAAAAACATATTGTTGAATATATTTTTTTTTTCACTTTTTTACTTAGATAAATGAGACCTACAAAATAATTATTATTTGTAAAGCACAATATAACTTTTCTTTTAAATTTGTATTAAAAAATTCTAAAGAAAGTTAAATATTTAATTTATATTAAAATAATAATTATATATAATTTTTTTTTTTGAGAACATTTAAATGTAAAAACATATTTTAAATGTAGTTTTATTCACTTTCCTACTTAGATAAATAAGACCTGTAAAATAATTATATTTTAATTTTTAAAGCTTAAAAATGCTTTTATTTTTAGTTTGTAATAAAAAATTCGGAATAACGCTAAAGATTTAATTAATATTTAAATAATAATTATATATGATTCTTTTTTTATAAATCATTAAAAACATATTTCAAATGCAATTTTATTTACTTTTTTTTTTAATAAAGAAGACTTATTAATTTATTTATTAATAAAAATTAACAAATGATGTTCCTTATCAAATTTATAATCATTACAGAGCAGGCAAAAGAAAAGGGGTTAGTTAAGCAGAAATGGGCTAAACTTTGTTGGCGACTCGTTTTAATTTCGACAGCCATTTCCTGTTGCTGCTGCCACTCGTGAGTCGCAGATTTGTCAAGGGCCCATGCGGCGTATGCGTAACGTAACGTATGTCACAAAAGGCGACTAATGGCGGCACTTCCGGTGCACAGACGCGGACAGAGAGACAGACTTAGAGACAGACGCGACTGACGAACTCTGCATTCATCATGGTAAGTAAATTTGTTTGCCCAGATGTCAGAGCAGCTTCTTTCACTCCCCCCTCTCTCCCCTGCTCGTCACCCACACGGTAATGGCAGCGATAAGAAGAACGACAAAAATGATAAAAAGGCACGTTTGCCAAAAAGCGAAGCGAATGTGAAGGCGTCGACAGCAACAAATCAACCCCACATACAAAACAACTACAAATGACAACAAAACAAAAACATCAGCAAAGACAACAAGTAAATGCGCTTAAAAAGAATATGCTCGACTTTTAGATACCTGAAACATATTTAAAGAAAAAAAAGAATAATAAATTAAGTAAAATAAATTGGAACATAGAATTTAAATATTTTTAAGTGAGAAACACTGCATTAAAAAAAAAGTATTTAAATTGAAAGGTAAATAGATTTAAATTTTAAAAGGCAATATCGTTAAAATAAATTGTTGTGATATATTAAAGAGCGAAAGTAATTTTTCAAAATAGAAAATACATTTTTTTTTTTAAATTAGGAGTCTAGACTAAATTAAAAATTAAATAAAATTAAAATTAAATTACAAATCTGTTGAGTAAAAACTGAAGCTGAATTCTCAAGGCTGTACAATTCAAATCGATTGCTGTTCTTCATTAACAATAATATTTAAGAGGGGAAGTGACTCTTAAAAATATAAAATAAATTGAATATATTAACTTGGGAGTATAGATAAAATTATAAGTTATAGTAAAGAGAAGATGATTTAAAATTTAATTAAAATTATGTACAAAAGTGTACTCGAGCTCAGAATTGCAATAATATTGAAAAGGGGAATTGAACTTCAACAAATATTAAATAATATTACGAGTTTAATATTGATCTAGAATATATTATATTCTATCTGTCACATGCAGTTGCATTAAATCAAAACACTCTTCAATATTTGCAGGGTATGCAAAATAAAAGGAGAAATAAGAAAACAAAACAAAGTAGAGCGTAATGAATAATGTGGGTCGACATGGAGAACATGTATACGTGTCGATGGACTCGGGTCGGAAAAGTAGACACAGATGGGAGAGTGGAAGAGGAGGAAGAAGAGGAGGGGGGAGAGACAGTACGTGGCCGTTTTGGTCCCTGACGTAAATTAATACCCATTGATGTCACAGATGTCACTCTGCAACCAATTAAACGATCAGACGAAATATTTGCGTACACAATGCGGACCCAAAAAGCAAACAAACAAACAAAAAAAGGGAATGAAAAGGATAGAAATAAATTGCAGATGGTGGGGAACTGGAGACTCACCCACGATGGTGGCAAAGATGAGAACGCCGGCGAGAAAGTCGGCGACCACAAACAGATATTCCACATCATTCTCGGGCGTCGGAGTCTCGCCAATTGTCGTCAGCGTCAGCGTGGACCAATAGAAGCTGTAGATGTATTGACGCTGCAACGTATTGTTGCGAGTACCATTCAAATTGTAGACCCACGAGTCGGAGCTGAAGCCAATCTCGTAGCTGATGGCGAAGTACATGCAGGCATTCCAATGGATCAGCACCAGAATGGCGAGCACCACCTTGCAGATGCGAAAGGCATTCGGATATCCAGTCGCCGTCTCCGTGCGATCGAACCATTCCATGAGACGTGGCAGACGCAACAGGCGATTCAGACGCACAATCACCGGACACGGCAGATACAAACTCGAGCAGGTCTCCGGGGGCCACCAGATGTAGGCGAGATCCGTGGGCAGCATCGAGAGCACGTCCAGGTACCAGCCCTTGTTGTGGAAGTAATGACGACGCAGCCGAAACGCATCGCGCACCAGGAGACCCTGGTCCAAGAAGCCTGCAAAGAAAACACGGGCGAAACAAAAGGTATAAATTACACAGAGAAAAATTATGGAGTAGTCTCACTATTTGGGTTTTTAATTGCAAATAAATTTATTTGTTTGAATTAATAATTAAATCAGCTATTTAATTCAATTTTTTAAATATTTATTTAATATTGGCGTTAAAGAAATAAATACACAAATTTAAGCTTGGATTTAATAATTTTTTCAGTTCCTCAGCAGAACAGATTTTTGGTTTATGTTTATGTAAATATTAATGTAAAATCGTCTTACATTTAACTACCAAACAGAATATTAAAAAGACAAAATATTAATATTAAAAATTAAAAACAAATCCTTTTTTTTTTGAGTAATTTTTTAAAATTAGCTTTTATTAGTTTTCTGTTGTAAATTGAGTAAAAATTTTATTTAGTTTAAATATTTTGTGAGATTGGACATTCTAAATCAAAAAGTATATATATTTAACTTCATTGATTTTACCGAATATTTAAATAAACCTTAAAAAATCTTTAATTTTGTCAGGTTTTTTTTATTGTTAAATAAAGTAAAAATTTAATTTAGTTTAAATATTGAAAGAAATTGAGGATCTTTAATTAAATACTAATTAAATTTCACTGAAACATTAAGTTAAGCAACTCCCCTTTTTCTAGCAGTGTACAATTAGTTGCGCCTTTAGTTATTGTTATTCTGGTGCATGCCACATTTCAGTTGCCACAATGCCACATGCCACATGCAGCGAGACATTTCACAGTTCGCGACGCCTTTTGTTTTACTTGACGTTACTTTTCTGTATTAAAAGGGCATCAGAATGCACAACTAAAACTTTGATACCCTTCGCTTTCCCCTTCCACCCTTTCCCCCACCAAACTACCAAACTGTGTAATCCCCATTAAGCCGAGTTTACTATATAACAAAGCTGCGTAGGGTTTTGTGTAGGAAATTGTTTTTCCTGCAGCTGCCAACCGGTAAATAGTTAATAGCTCTGAGGGTCTTCAGAATTCTGTTACTATTATAGAATTATGTTTTATTTTATTATTATCCGTTGAGTAAAATTCGTTGAAAATCAGTTTAATTTTAAATTGACGCATCAGAAATATAATTAATATTACAGGTAAGAATATTCTAGACTGTATTCTTGACAATAAATATTTTAAAATAAATGAAAATACAATGTGTTATTCATTTTGCACAAGTTAGCTCTATTTTCTTGCCCTCTGCTGTCTTAGACGACATGCTCGCAAAAGGATTGATTGCCTTAGTTATGAGTTGAGACTTTTGTTATCAAAATTATGTCTTCTTTTGTTATTCATTAAGTTTAAATTAACTATCAATATTGCTTTAGATTTAAACCCTTTATTTTATTGCTTATAAAGGAGAGTATTAACAACTTTTATTACCAATTAAAAATGCTGTCAGCGAGGGAATAAATAATAAATCAAACTAATAATATATCAAAATAAATTTATTTTTTCCCCTCTCTTTTAAAATTGCATTGAGTTAGATATATTTTTATTTCTTATAAAATGTTTATTTTTATGACCTTTCTAATTTTTATTTTTTAATTCCTTATACTTAGTATTAGTGTTTTATTAAAATATTTGATTAAGTAATTTCCGTTTGATAAGTTATATATTTTTAAATTTATTGCTCTACTTTTTGGTGCTATCTTGGCCAACTTTATGGCCAAGCGGATATGCTGTTAACGAGCGTATATTTAAAAGCGTTTGTGCTTTCCTTTTCCTTCTCAAATGTCAAGGCTGGCTTATCCCTGCATTTGGCAACTCACACAACCACACACACACATACACACACATGTCTTAGTGGCATGCTTGTTATATATATGTGGAGCAAATAGCTTTGCCATTGTCTGTGGCAGCTTAGTTAGGCCAAAAGTCTCCGAATCTCATTTGCATAAGCAACGTTCTCGCTTTCTCTTTCTTCCTCTCTCTCACTCTCTCACACCTGTACAGTTGTCAGTGTGTTGCAACTTACCCTCGTGCATGTGCACCAGCGTATCCAGCAGATAAATGAAATCACATAGATAATCCAGGGTATACCAAACAGCGGGTGCATTCTTGTTAATCTCCCAGAAAACGGAGCGACCCACCACGAAGATGATGTTGTAGAGCACCGCCAGCGACACCACAGCCAGCCACTGTCATAAAAAAGTATAAAAAATATATATTAGCCAAGGCAATTCCTCTTCACATACACTCAAAAAAATAAAACACTTATTTTAGAAATTCGCCATGAATTATGGAGAATATTTGTAATATTGTAAGAAATTTAATTTTAAGAAATGTAGTTTGTGAAATAGGAAAAAAATAAGATTTGTCTTATGGGAGATTAGTTCTTGTAGTCTTTTCTAAATATTAAAGTGAAATTAACCCAATGTAGTTGAGCTTTTTTCTAAAATAATTGGAAAGTCTGAAGATTTTTCTGGTTTTTTAAAACTGATCGTAAAACATGGAAGAAATAATTCCTTAAAAGTATAACATTAATTTAAAAACATAACATTAATTTTAAAAATTATTACATACTATATTATTATATAATGTGTGACAAACTCTTTTAGATATGGACAAAATGATTTTCTATTCTCATGAATTTTGAAGCATAAATTGAAAATGTTCAATAAATATTTTTTGTTTAGAAAGATTTGATTGCTTGATCATTAAAATTGACATATCAGACAAAATCTAATTTTTAAAAATTCAATTCCAAACTAGGAGTCTTCATTTCATTTTCTCAGTGTAATTACCCTGTAATGTGATTGCAGTGTGGGGTCGACGGAGAGTCGATTGCACAGGACGCTCGTGCCACGTATTTCACTCGATAAAGCAGCATCATCCCCGCCCGGAGATTTGCCAATCTTGTCCGTGTTCGTTGTGTTGGAGAACTTCTCGAGGAACCAATCGGGTGGCTTGGCCCGGTTCCGTTTCGTCAGCCGTTGTCGCAGCGCCTGCAGAGTTCGACTCAATGCCGAAGGTTTGCTCCTTTTGCTGGGCTCCTGCAAGGATACAAGGAAAGACAAAAGTGGCATCAAGTCCTGCATTAAGTTGGAGTAAACTCCATTTCAGAAATGTGCCACACAACTGTGGCACACACTCTTATTGAATCGTTTTAATGGTGCTTCTCCTACTATCTTTATACACTGCTCAAAAGGGAAGGGGTAAGGTCAGGGTCAGGGGATAACCGCATTAAAACTTGGTCAGCATTCTGCGAGTTTTCCGATTAAGTTTGTTACGAGTATCCAAGTCTGCAGCTGCAACGAGGCGAGGCGAGAGTGCCGAGTTGTAAGCGAAACTAGATGCACATGACGCAGCTATTCTTAAATGGCACAGTGGCTCACACTGTATTTGTCTAAATTGGTTAAAAGATTGTATTAATAAATACTTGGAGAAATTAAATAATGGTGCTTGGCTGCGTATTTTAAATTAAAAGAAAGCTCTTATACTCAAACTCTTTTTGTTTCATAGAAATGTATCTGAAAATTATGAATAAAATCTATTAAACTGTAGATCAAAAAAAGAAAAAAAATTTGTATACATGAAAATATGTTTCTTGCGGTTTTACTCATAATTTTAATTTATTTATGATCGCGTTATGCAAATTTTAACAATTGTTGGATGAGCTGGACAACAACCGGCGTTTATTTAAACTCATTATTGCAAAACCCTTCATTTCATTTAATTCAAGAGAAGCAGAAATAAATTAAAAAGAAAATAAAATTGTTAAGGGAGAATTCTAGAAGTTCGTTTGCCAAAGTAATTGCAAAATAGTGGGAATTTATGCAATGTATTTAATTTAACTGATTAATACTTTAACTGCATAATTTGACATATAGGGTTTTTCTTTTTTGTATTTAAATAAATTATTTTTCCGGTCTATTTATGTTTGACATGTGATGAATTTTTTGTTGTATTGACATATAGTACATCAAATTATTTTTTTTCGATATATACATTTTTTATTTGATTTTAATTTTAAATGAATAGTTGACTTTAGTCAGAGGAACAAATAAAAGAATTGGAGTCGTTATTAGATTTAGATTTTATATTTTTGAGCACACTAATTTTACAAACAAATTGAATTTTAATTAATGTGTATAATTTAATAAATAAATAATAATAAATAACAAATTTGTACAAAACTTGCATTGTTTTTGCACGCGTCACACTGTGCACTGTGAGGTTAAAGAGGACAGTGTGGCAAGTTAGTTTCTGCGGAAATTCTCTAAGATTCAATACACAGCAAAACATAGATACAGATACAACACGTGTGTACATATGTATGTAAGTATATATGTATCTGTAGTAAGTTTATGGTTAACACACGCACATACACAACCTCCCACACACACTGACACACGACACACTGACACACTCTTCACATACACACGTGATGCTTTTGCCAGCGCTCTCAGTCTGCACATCCTGAGATTAGGGGCGTGTGCTTGACAGTCTAATAAACGCATATCAGTCGCTGCCAGCGGTTAATCCATTAAGCCATATCGCCATACAGTTTATCTATGTATGTGTGTCTGTGTGTGTGTGTGACAGTTGTTCAGTTGTTATGAACTTGGCTCAATGTATGACGCATTGTTGTTGTGGCCCTTTTGGGAATACTACATACATTTAATGCTAATGTTAATGCAATGCAATATTTTCCTGCTGCGCCCAAGTGAAGGTCACACACACATGTGTATATATGTATGTATATGGTTGTCATTTTATTTATGATATTTATTTATGTGCTTTACCGTATCATTCTGTTGTTGCTGTTGTTGTCCCGCTATGGCTGCTATATCCAAAGATTGCACCATGGCTTTGACTTTGAAATGTCGCATGCAAAACAAGCAACGTTATACTCCGTCTCACTCTCACTCTCCTCTCTCTCTCTGCTCTGTCTATCTCACTCTACTTTAATTGCACCTACAAGAGTAATGATAATGTTGTTGTTTTTGTTGTTGTTAATGTCCGTTAACCGTTAACCGTTAGCTTTTAGCAGCTGCGCATGCGCGTCGACGTCGAGTTGCCCGTTAACACTGATGAAAATGCGTTGCGCGCTTTTGCAATTGCCATTGAAGGTGTCGCCGGCAGCGACGTCAGCAGCGGCAGCAGCAGCGACTGCGACGCGACGCAACGCGTCGTCAGCATCGACGTCGAAGTCACGAAACTGGACACAGTGGCAGCAGTGTTGACATTTTGAGCTTATTTATAGCTAAACTTGGATAAGTTTGTAATTATTATGATATTTTGGAATTGTAAAATATATAATCAGGCCTGTTCCGGTTTTCACTTTCGGTAAGATTTTGCGGAAGTGAATTTTTTTAACCTGCTCTAATATCATTTCGGCGAAGTTCTACGGATTTATTTCACTTTGAGGTGATGAGTTTAAGTCCGATAAAGTAAACAACGAGCATTTTTAAATACTTAGCCTTAATGGAAAGTGAATAAATGCATTTCACTAAATGCTATAAAATAAAAAGTGAAAACCGGAACAGGCCTGAATGTGAATTTATATAAATGCTATTGACTAGAAATCAATTTTAAAAAATTGACTAACTTATTTTTGAGATAGCCAGATAAATTTAATTTACGTAATAAAAATGTAAAATGCATTTGTTTTTATACGGACGATTCTACAGTGTGCCACAAATGTCTTCATACACCATAAATTTGTCAAATTTGCGTATAAAAAAGATGTTTTGATGCGCATTTTTTATATTAATCTTTTATTCACTTAACTCCGCTCTAATGATACAAAAATTTCTTTTACCCATCGAAAATATTAAATTTAAAAAAAAGTCTATTCTTCAACTTTTTTCCTCGTTTTAAAAAAAAAAATATTTTAATGCTAAAAAACTCTTCAAACAATTCTAAAAGTGACTGCATTTTTTTTTCAGAAATCCTTTCGCTAGTACTTTTTATGATTTTTTGAAAATTTCTAATAATTACTACTATAGGATAAAGGGGTTATGCATATTTTCATACAAAAAGTAGCTTTTGATTTGATCAAAAATATAGTTTTAAATTTAAAACTTATTTCTACATGTACATTTTACGTCAAATGATAGTGTACATTTTTTTAATAGTTTTCAAACGCCTTATTTAAAAATTGAAAAATACGGGGCTTTACTAAAAAAAATATTCTAGGAATTTTTAAGCACTTTCAATATTATTTTAGCTATTTTAAAATACTGTTTTTTTTTGGATCAGATTAGCTATTTTAGCCCTTGAATATCTGTCAACACTGCACGACCGGCATACACAATAACTAAATGTTGCTGCTTTTTTTGTTGTTGTTGTTTTTATTGCTGCTGCTGCTGTTGTCAATTCAAAATGTTGTTGTTGCTGTTGTTGTTGTCGTATTTTGCAATTTTCTTAATTTGCATGTTGTCGTCGTCGTTTAATTAATTAACCTGCAAAGTCTCAAGTGACTTTGGTCCTTCATTGTCGTCAGCAACAAGAGGACAAAAGGCATGTTGCTGTTGTTGTTATTGCTGTTATTGTTGTTGTTGTTCTTGTTCTTGTTATTGCTGTTGTTGTTGTTGTGGGTGTGGAGTGAATTCTCTGGTCATTGATGGCAATTTGACAAGATTGATGACACTTTCCGCTGAACTCTGTTGCGTTCTGTAAACGCTTTTTAATTGTTCTTTCGGCCAACGTTTAATTAAGCTGAAAGCTGTCTCAGGAGACAGTTAACTATTGTTGTCTGTGATCGAGCGATAGTTCGCTGTTATCGATAACTAAACACACGTGCGATATGTTGCATTTGAATTAATTGCATTTGGCAGGAAGGAAACACGCAACCAGTTGCAATTGTTGTTGTTGTTGTTGTTGATGGATGACCAGCAATGTAAATAAACATGTTGATCAAATGATGATGATTTTATTGATGATGATGATGATGATTTTCATGTGGATGATGAGCTCATCGTTGGCAGTAGCTTGTCGGCAACGGTTTACAATTTTGCAAGGTTGCAGCCAAAAAATTAAAACTAGTAAGTAATCGATAGTTGCGTCACCGACTATAAAATACCCGCTCCTTAGTTTATCTATAAATTCTGCACTCTTTTTTCAATGTATTGCATTTGAAAATATCTTTTGATGAAAGTTTCGCTGGATTATGAAGCAACAAACCCAAGGTATTCAAATTATCGCATATATCTACGCAGATCACAACTTAAAAAAGCCATAACTTGCATCAAATATATTATATCCCAATGCGACTGGGTAACATGTTTGATAATGATAAAAGAAAATAATTAAAACTAAAAAAAATATTCTATCTTCGATTTTGCTGGAGTTTTTCGGAAATTGCGTTTGCGAAACGATATTTGACGCACAGTTTACAGGGTATTAGGATTTTTTTAACTTATTAATATTAACTACTATTATTACCTATCATCCTACTAAATCGTAATAAGATCGGACAAATAGAAAGGTGGTAATGGCTGAATTAAGTTTCAAGCAATGTAAGTGCCTTAAAACATGGAATAAAAAATATTTTAAATTTATTTAAATAAGTAACGGGTATCCTAAAGTCGGGAGCTCGACTATAGCCTTTCCCGCTTGTTTTATGTTATTAAAACAATTACTTGACTAACTGTTTGTCATGAGCACAATATACCCTAATACTCTTAAAGTAACGGGTATGATAAACTGATTTGGATTCGCAGCTCTTGTACTTGAAAATGAAATCGAAAACTTCCCTGGCAGCCCCTTCCCTCCCTCTACACTCCTCGAGTTTCCGCTCTCTCTCATTCTCTCTCTCTCTCTGCTTTAGTATTATCACTGCCTCTGACATTTGCCCAGTTGCCTGATTGGCATTCAGTGCGTTTAGCGGCATGAGGTGCACAATAAATTTCCATAATTGCCCGGCGTCCGTTAGGTGTTGACACAGGTGGGCAATTGGCGGAGAGGGCAGAAAGGGAATGAGTAAAGGTGGAAAGGGGGAGTGGTCAGCATATTATGTTAAAGCAAATCAAGCGCCGCTTTTGATGGTTTATTGCATGCGTGTGCTTAATGCTCAAATAAAATTACTTTAAGCGACTCTAAAGTCTTTGAGGTCTTATTAGAAATGACCAATGGGTCAGAAATTGAAATGCCTGGCAAGCTGTGAGCCCGACAAAAAATAAAATAAAATATGAGAAGGCCAACAAGGCACGTGGCTCGGATTGATGGGGAAGCGAAGAAGCGGGGAATGGGGTGGGAAGTCTTTAACTTTGAATGGAAATTGACTTTAGCCCAAATGCCCAAATATAATAGAAACTGTGTGTGTGAGTGTGTAAGCATCTGAGTATCTGTTATTTCCGTTTTTGACATGAACAAACCCAATATATTGAATGTCGGCAAAGATTTACTATTTGTTGTATAACTAGCTAAAAGTGTGTAAAATTACCCAACCTAATAGAGGTACATGAATGTATTCAATTTGTATTCAATATTAAGCAGATACTTGAATTGATTTGTCTGCGGTTGTTATTTCCGCAGAAAATTGAGCTTTAGTTTATGATTTGCAGTTCTCATTTAAAGCATAATTAATTTAAAGCAATTGTTAGCTTTAGAGACAGTAAAATGTTAACAAAGTTTTTGGAAAATAGATTTCATTTTATTATTAAAATAACAGTTTATTTTTGGGGTTCGTTCAAATAAAGCACATTGAAAGAATATTTTGTTTTTGAATTATTCTTTTACAAAAAAAACTTTACTGCAATACTTCAAGTATTTAAACAAGATTTAAAGCTCATCAGAGAAGCTTACTACATCTCCAAGTACTGAAAAAGGATCTTAGGATTTGAAATAAAACTAATCAGAATTGGGCTTAAATAAATATATGGTAGTTAAAATTATCTTATTAATATTATGTATTTGATAAACTATTTTAAGAGAAAGTCTGCCAAATCTACAATAGTTTTAAAAGCACATTGAAGCTTTAAATGTGGTTAAAAATGCCATTTTTTTATTTGTATTGAAAAAACTAAATTAAATCAAAGTCTGCCAAGTCTACAATAGCTTTAAAACACCTTTAAGCTTAAAAAATAGTTTAAATTTACCCTTTTGATATTATATACTGGAGAAAATAAATTAAATTAAAGTCTAGCAAATCTACAATAGCTTTAAAAGCACCTTAAAGCTTTTAATGTAGCTAAAAATGCGTAATTTATGTAATGTTTTGAATAAACTATTTTAAATCAAAGTCTAGCAAATCTACAATAGCTTTAAAGCACCTTAAAGCTTTAAATGTAGTTTTAATTTACCTTTTTGATATTATGTATTGGATAAACTGAATTAAATTAAAGTCTGCCAAATCTACTATAGTTTTGAAAGCACCTTTAGTCTTTAAATGTTGTTAGTATTAATTTAATAAACTATTTTAAATCAAAGTCTACCAGATCAACAATAGCTTTAAAATTAGCTTAAAGCTTAAATTTGCCTTGAAGCTGAAACTACTGAGCTACTGTTTGCTCGCTCTAACAAGTTGTCAGTCAGCATTATTAGACGCAGGGCTTAAATGCCGCAAGCAACATTAAACAGTTAAAGAGCTTTAACAGTGCCGTTGGCAACTTTGTTACCCTTGGCCAAAACCACACTCATTAGGAATAGGAATGGTGGCTTGGTGGTCTAATTAGCACTCGAAAACCACTCCGAGTACCCACTCCAATTACTTTTGATATGATTCACAGCTGTTGTGCTGTGTGATAAGCACTTTTAGCCTTGTGTTTTGGCCATTTGTAGCACTTGCACTTTGGTCCAAACAAATTCGCAGCTAAATGTTATTTATTTGTTATTGATATCACAACGCTTTTATCTGCACAATTCGTTATTTGTGTTGATTGTGGTTTGTGATTTTGTTGAACCACTGAAAGTCGCGACGTGGGAATTATGCAAATGTGGCGCAGATTGGATGACGATGACCATAAACAACAAAACGCTTATCAATGACAACGAAAGCAACGACAACAGCAACAGCAACAATGGATTAACAACAACAGGAACTGGCCAAAAGTCAGACATTTGTTTGCTTTAATACCTTGGCTAATATCAACCCCAAAAACTGAAAAACGAACTACTGTCCAGTGTCCAAATGTGAAATGGGAAATGTAAAATGTAAAATGGACCCTCATCAACTTGAAATCCAGCTCCTGACGTTCTTCTTTTCTTTTGTCCTTGTTGTTATCTCCGGTGTTGGCTTAATCTTTAGGCCCAGTTAGCATTGTTTACAGCACGAATTAGACGAATTTTGATTCAGTTAAGCACAACGAGCTGCTTTTAAAGTTACTTTTTCAAACGAACTTCTTATTTATGTTTTTTTTCTTTTATTTTTTTGCTGCCGTTGGCGAACGCGTTTTTTGCGCAACTGAAATTTGTAGAAAATTGACAAAGAGTCCTGAGTCCTGAGTCCTGTCGCTGTCGATGTCGATGAGTCCTTTATATGTATATTTTGTTTGCTCTTTCGAGTGTCCTGCTGGCAGCTCAAATTGCACAGAAAAACAATAAGCAAAACAGACAGCCGAATGGCAATATCGAAAGGCCAACAAATTGGTTAAAGGTATGGCTAGCAAATAGGGCTCATTAATCGGTTTAATGGCCAACAG
This sequence comes from Drosophila recens, assembly GCA_037043495.1. NCBI lineage: Eukaryota > Metazoa > Arthropoda > Insecta > Diptera > Drosophilidae > Drosophila > Drosophila recens. The sequence goes on along the minus strand of JBAMBJ010001389.1, from coordinate 25,369 downwards.
AACTTGACCAACTTGACGATTGTTCTCTCGCACTCTCTATCACTCTTTCTCTCACTCTCTCTGGTGGAGTCTTCAAAACTTTAACTTATCCACAAGTCCTTGAATTCATGAACTATAAATATGTTATATACAGAGAAAAAAATAAAATATGGAACTAAATTTGAAAAATGTTCGCCATTAAAATTTTTAACAAATATTTTAATAAGATATAAAAAAAACTTTAGGCTATCCACAAACACTTCAACTCATGAACTATAAATATTTAACATAGACAGATAAAAAATAAACGAATTTCTTAAACTGAATACAAAAAATAATATAAAAAATATTCTCAACATAAAATTGAGTAAAATTGTAGGAAACATATTTTGCTTAAGCTTGCACATATTTTATTACCGAATTTTTCAATAAACTATAGGAACTTAAAATTTTAAAATGAATAAAAATCTACAAATACAAATACAATTTATTTAGCTTTGATAATTTTAAAATTTAATGTGACTAAACGCTTAGCTAAACATTAAAATTTTAATATGAAATGAATTTTGCCTTGGTCAAATTAACTCTGAAAATTTTAATACTAAGAAATTTCTATTTTGGTCAAATAAACAAATGCAATTTAATATCTTTAAATAAATTTTAATGTATGCATAAAAATGTAACTTCGAAATTGATCACACGCTTTTTTTTATCAGTGTAGCTATGTTTCTATCTAGACTTGCTGGGAAGGTTCTATTGTTGCCAGCGGTTTGGCTCTGTTGCGGTTTTGATGGCCAACAAACAGACAACACACCTCAAAAGCATTACAACAACCAAGCCAATATTTGGACGTCGTTATGCGGGCCAACAAATAGAGGGGCGAGGGGAGGGAAGGCGAATTGGGAACTGAACGCTCTCCATTTGTATTTATTTCATTGCGTTTTCGTCTCTCTCTCACTCTCTCTCTCGTACTGTCGTTTATGAAATGGCATTGAAAATGTTTCAGTTTCTGTTTCTGTTTTCTGTGGTTGCTTTTTGCCTTCACTTTCACTTCACTTTTGGACTGACTCGATTCTCTGCGGCTCAATGCTCTTATCTATCAAATTGGTCGTCGGCCAAGTTACTCACAAGTCCCTTAAATTCTCTCCTCGCACCCTTGACAGGTCCTGCGAACAGCAGCTGGCGAGTGTCCTTCCTTCCTGCACTTACTTATTTATAGCTCGAGGGTCAAATTAAGTTCTAAACAGACTTTTTATATCTACACCTTACATTTATTTTTTTTATTATTATCAGAGGATGAAAAGGCCCAAAATAATGTAATTATTGAAAGTTGCCAACAGATATTTTTCATTTAAAAAAGAATCAATCTACTTCACATTAATATATAATATATTATTTGGCTTTATGAAGTGAAATCTTTTAAGTGTTAATTAAAAAAAAAAAAACCTTTATTTTTATTAATTTTTTGTTATTAATTTTTTGTTATTATAACATTCAGACTAAATTTTGTGTGCTGCCAATTTAACATTATTTTAAAATTCTTTTTAAATTTAATGTAAATTAATTTAAGATTAGTTTTAAGATTTTTATGTTGATAAATTTTGTATCCTTTACTTTTAATATTTTTACTTTATAATAACATGTATTATTTTGAAAGTAGAGTTAACCTTGTTGGACATTATTTAATAATTTAAAATTTTCGTCCCATTATGGGATTTTTTAGATTAACATAAAAACTTTTTTTTTAATTTGAGAATTTAAATTTAAAATTTCTGTTTATCAATTTAACTTTATTCAGCTTTATTATATAATTTGGCATTTAAATTGCTTTATGGAACATTCTTAAGGTGGAACTTAAGTTGCATATTCAAAATATATAGTATATTATATATTTTTTTTTCAATATCCAGTATTTTTTGACTCTGTTAGGGTATAAAATGAACTGTTTTGAGCTTTTTTCGCTGCATAGCTTAATTTTTGTTTTTTTGGAAGTAATTTGACACGTGCTAATAAAAATTGCTGCGGGCACAAAAATGGCAGTCGGTGGTTGGCTGGGCTCAAATGGAACATGGAACACGGAGGAGCCGAGAGCAGGGAAACTTGGACGACGCGTCGGCTACGTGACAATAGAGGAAGTAATTAAAACGCGATTTACGGCAAGGTCAAGTTTATGAAGGTCCGCAGTTCATTTGCATCGAGCCATAAAGGCAACTGTGGAAATGGCGGAAATGAGCAACAAAATAAGGAGTGCGAAATGTGTATTATATATATTTGTATACATATATATATATATGTATGTATGTTTGTGAGCCCGCAGCATAAACTGTGCCATTGTTTCATTGTTGTTATTGTTGTCATTTTATATTGTCGATGGCGTCAATCAATTAGCGCAATTACTTAATTACAGCCCACATAATTGAATAGCTCTGGCGGCCACGCATTATGGCCAGGCCAAAACGAGAAATATTATAATTAAATGGCATCAAATTAATGCAACAAATAAATAAAAATAGGCAAAAAGTGTTCACATATCTTGGGCTATTTATCTTTGTCCCATTTTGATGTACAGACTTGTGTATTGAATTACGCATACGCTGTGTGATTTATGTGCTTTGATTGGTAAAAAGGGTATCGATGCCTACACTGTAAGAAAAATCAAGAACGTTGGTAATTGAGTGAAGAATGATGCTGAAAATTCTTGTCTGAATTTAAGTACGAAATTCTAAATTTTAAAATATATAATTAGTTTAAATTAAGAATTTTTGCTTATAAAACTTATCGTTCTGCATTTTTCTGAGTGTACCTGTATCAGTTTCCTGCCATTCTCCAGATAGTTGACATCACGTTGTTGTTGCTGCTTCTCAGCCGGCGCAATCGCCTCCTCCTGGCTGTGTTTGCCGCCATCATCCTCGTAATCATCATCATTATGATGATTAGCTGCCGCCTGCTGCTCATTAACATCATCATCATCGTCATCTTCATCAAAGTCGTCGTCATCATCGTCCAGTTCGATGCGATGATTTCGGCGCTGCCAGCTGCGTGGATAGTGCAACTGATGCTCCTCCAGTTGCTGCTGGGTAGGATCGGGTAACATTCTCGTCTGGTTGGCAATTAAATGCTTGCGGGGCAGACAAACTCCGCCTCCCTCCGAGGAGTTCAGGGCACTCGTCGGCTGGAAGGGCGCATATAAACCGCCGCTGATCTCCAGCTCCTCGTGTGGCATTGTGGGCAACTGTTGAGCTGTTGTTGTCGTTGTTGTCGTTGTTGTTGTTGCTGTGTTGTTGCAACTGGAACTGCAGCTGCTGCCACCAAAGGGAAGCTTTGGCGGAGGCAGCGGATTGGAGGAGGCAGCCGAGGGGCCAACAAAGCGCGTGGTGCGATACATGGGACGGGAAAGGCTAAAAACATACAGATTGAAAAAGAGATTTGAGCATCAAAAAATGGTTGGACGTATTCTGGGTATTTATATTTAAATCTCCAACAACACAAAAGCAAAGCTAAAACAAATTTCAAAGTTCCTAAAACTGGACAACCAATGCTTTTAAATGTCAAAGTATTTATTGAGAGGCTTAAATAAATTGAAAATTTATTGTAATCAAAAAATACATTTTTTAAATTGTACAAACTTTAAAATTTGTGCTATAATTGCATTTTATACTGTAATTATTTATTAATTCATAAAACGTGACATAAAATTGAGACAGCCAATTTCTTGTGTAGTTAAAAATACATAGGCTTGAAATATTGTATGAATTCTCGAATATTTTAAAATCAAATGTAATTATAATAAAAATATTTAGATTTAATTTTAAATATTGAATTATGCATTAAATAAATATAAAATAAAAATGACATTTAATAAACGATTCAATAACATAAATAATTGAAATCGACTAAGAATTTAAAATATAATTATGCTGAAGTTTGAAACATATTAATTTTAATTCTTAATTTCTTTAATTGACTTTTATCCTTTCCGTATAAATTTAAATTTAAATATTATTATAAATATTTACTTTAATTTGCATATTAATTAACTAAAACTTTTATTTTTACGTTAATTCAATAAATTAATTAATTAAATAAATAAATATTTTTGTGACTTTGAATATAAATGATCGATTATTAGAAAAATAAAAAAAATATAAATGATCAATTAATAAAATCTCTGACATATCAGCAAACACGGACATTAAATTTAACTATTTTTAAAATCTTAAGTGGTTTGATAACTTAATGAAAACTAATTTGTTATCAAAACTAAAATTGTTTTATAAAAAACTGAAGACAATTGACAACTTGAAACTTACTTGTAACCGTATTTGGGGGATTCGGTTTCGGGGCGGCGTCTGTTGGCGTTGGACATCATTGTGTTGACCCGATCTCCGCGGGCGGCAGCCATCATATAAGTCCACATTGCATCCAATCCAATCCACAAGGGCATCCAATGCCAATGTTAATGCCAATGCTACGCTGAGCACATGACGAAGCCGAAGCAGAGGCAGAATCAGTTCAGTTGTAGTTGTAGTTGTGGTTGTTGTACTACCAGCAAGTTAATCTTCCCTCAACAAGAAGAAGCTGAAAGAGAAAGAAAAAGGTTCGCATTAATGTCTCAACTTAAAGTTAAACCTCGAGGCACTCGAGGGCAATTGCGGCTGCAACGGGCTACGGATTTTGTGGGGTTACAGTCATAAACGCCAGTTGTTAGTTTCCCATAAAGCTGCTGCTGAGTATTGCCCACTGGAGAGGGGGCGTGGCACTGTGCCACTGTAATTAAGCAATTAAAACGGCTCATGAGCTGAGCAAACTGAGCGCCCGAAGGTATGCAACACAAATTGCACAGCGGGTCCTTCGTCTGCAGAGGAAGGCAGCCTCGTGAATGAAAGTGGCCATAAAATCAGCATAGAACACAAGCTTATTTTTATAGCTCTCTTTGAATTGCTGATACCGAGATTTCGGTTGGTTGATTTTTCTATTTATATCAGCCATAAATTAAAAAAATCGAACTCTAGCACAGCTTTTGAAGTTATGAGAACTGCAGCCGCTTCAAACTGTTTTAAATTAGTTTTATAATTTTATGTTCTTAGTCAACTTAAAATCACAACATGGCAAAATCAACTACATATCTATCTATCTATTATCAAGCTTTCTGTTACCTTTGGGGCAACTTAATCCAGTTTTAAATTTGGGAAAACCCAACAGAAAAGGTCACGAGAACGTTTAAATGATATTTATTACAAACAGTTTTGTTTAAATATATGAATAAATAATATTAGAAATTTTTAAATCCGATTTAAATTACTTTTACAATTTTATGTTTATAGTCAACTTAAAACAGTTATTGATAAAATCTATGTTTTTGATTCACTGATCCCCAAATACATTATTCTTTTCCAATTTTTTTTTGTAGTTAAAAACCCATTTTGATATTTATTTTTATTTATTATTCCAAACATTTTCGTACTTTGAAACTAATCTCAGTTAATAAATAATTAAATAAATAATAATAGACAACTATAAATCTGTTTGGGGTTGACTTAAAGCTCACTTAAAAATTCAAACACTGCAAAGCATTTTTAAGCCACTTCCTCATTTAGTTTTTGTTAGTTTCTAGCGCCCAAAATGTTTATAAATTCATAAGATTTGCAAACAAAATTTGTGCACATGTTAAATTAAAGTAGAAACTTGATGCCGAATAGGGAAGAGAGAGAGAGAGTTCATGACCCCCGAAGGACCCTAAACTCTGTCCGTTTCTAAGTAATGCTCTTTAATAATGCCACAAGCAGCATAGACACAAACTAATGAGGCGCAAATGATAAATACAAGCGGCCAGCCAACCAAAAAAAAAGAGACCAGAAAAATATATAATAAAATAGATATAAATGCAGACAAACATAAGTACTCCTTGGACCAGAATAAGCAGCCGAAAAGGGAAAGGGAAACGAAAGAAAATTCTAGACCAAGAAAATCTACAGCTGCAAATGTGAGTCACCAACAACAACAACAACAACAATTGCTGTGCACAAATTGAGCCAAAAATGCAAATTGTGAATTGCAGATAATCAAAATCCAAAAACGTGCACAAAAATTAAGTGCAATGCGAATTTACTTTATATAATTTCCAGATGAAAATTCGAAAACCAGGAGCTGCAACTTGGCCAAGTTATCCTTTGTGTTGCATTAGTTTTATATTATTTTTTGCCTTTGTCTGGCATTTTAGTGTCGCGTGATTTGATGTCATAGATTATAGTTTCCACTTGCCACTTGCCAGTTGCTTGTCTTACAAGTTTCTGCTCCCATTGTAGCATTCAATTTAGAGTGCAATTTTGGTTTGCCAAAAAGTATAAAAAATAAGAGTAGATAATGCGCCTTTTGCCGCAGCGAACTCGAATCTCTAGTGCTCGGATTTCTGCAGTTTGTGATGAGTCAGTTGGCCAAAGTCTTTGACCGCATCAACAAAAAATAAATAAAATAGTAAAATGGAAAGAGAACAAAAAAATACAAATGCAGAGAGACAGAGCAGGTTTTATTCTATGTGTGTGTGTGTGGGCGTGGGCGTGAGCTGGTAGGCGTGGCAAGGCACTCTGACATTCAAATGGGAGACAAGGACTTTAAACGAAGGCATCGCCATCGAAGACATCGATTTTTAGCTATGAAATCAAAGTAAATCCATTTATCAACTTCAGCTGCAAACATTTTCGTGCAGATAACACAGCAGCAGCTTCAACTCAACTTGACTTTGATAAAATGTGTGTGTAAAACAACAACAACAGCAACAGCAACAACACTTGACCAAGTTTTAAAAGGACCAAGTGGCCTGAAGCCATTAAGTACTCATATCACAGCTTTAGACAAACAAATTTCATCTCTCTATATACATAATTATTTATATGCCAACACTAATCAAAGTGACTAAACAAAACGACAGAACGCTGCTAGGCCAAAATCGTATCAAATTGTGGCAATTAACGCCTGGGACAAGCAACAACAACAATAACAATAACCAGGACAAAGGGACTTCAAAACGTTTTAAGAATACACAGAAACAAACAGTGCGGGTTTTTGGCTTATCTAGATTTTCTTAAAATTTTAAATATCATGTAAAAAATACCTCTTTTCGCGGTAAAAGTCTAGTGACGAAAGCATTTTCGTACCACAAAACTTCTGATATCCAATTTTGTAACGAATAATATTAAGTTTTAAATATAAGTTATTTATACAAAATTTTTTGGCACTTTAAAGTCGCCTTTCGCAACCTTCGTGCTGCTTTCGTCACTAGCGCGGACTGCCGTTTGCAATGATATTATTAATTAAATTAAGCCTTACGGTTTTTGCACAATATTTTGAGTATCGTGTAACTCTAAAAGACATTTTGTTCAGTGATATTAAATGTTTTTGACATTTTTAAATATTTTAATATTGATTGTTGTCATTTTAAGCGGAAATTGTGTTAATTGGACTTTAATAATCTGAATACACACTTAAAAATGTATTTTAAAAGAAAGTATTTAAAATTTAAATTTTTGAATGCGTTTTTTTTCGCTGTGTACGAATTTAGCTTCAGTTCATTTCTGTTCTGTTCTGTTCAGTTCTCTTCTGTTCTGACCAAATCGTTTGACTCAACTTGGAATTGCTAACGAGCTATAAATGCTGTGCGTGTGTGTGTGTGTGTGGCTTTTGTGTATGTGTGTGTGTGTGTGGTATAAATGTGTGTGCCTCATTTGTAATGATTAAGTGGCGCTGCGAGTCGAGCTTGTGGTGTTTATGGCCCAAAGGAATCGTTTACACACATTTCACTTGTGCGGGAATTATGAACAGAAAGACAAAGTAGATAAACTGAAAGATAAGCCAAAGAAAACTACAAAACAATTCACATTTCTTTGTTTCTCACTTTCCCGCACTTCCTTTTCCTTTTGTCAATTGCAGCTTAAATAAATAAACAGTTGTATGTGAAGTGTAAACGTAAATCGAATTCTCAGCTGGACAATTCAATTCAATTCGCTTCAATTCGAATCAAAAATTAAGTATCATAATAATATTATTATTATTTTCATTTTCATGGCACAAATATGGCTGGCTAAGTGACTCTGGGCCGCTTAAAAGGCACTTGCTGACGTATACGCAATGTCATATCACGTATACGCCATGTGTGTGGCACATCAAATACTCAATCAAAACAAAAAAAATGAACGCTTTATAAAATGAAGAAGAGAATTTAGCGACAAGCAGATAACATATATAGGACAAGGAGTAAAAGAAGCAACGGAATAAGTAAGGTGTAGAAAAGGGAGCATAAAATATGCTAATGTCAATTATTTTGTGCGTAATTTGCTTTCATGCTTTCGAGCACACATCAAAATGCGTGTACTTATGCGCATTACAATGCTCCCCCCACCCCTTTCCCTCCTTTCTTTCTTCTCTCCTATTCTTACACCTAGGAAAAAAATTATCAGAAATATTATTAATATTCATTCTATGATTTAAATATTTTCCCTACAAATAATCTAACGAAAATTAATCTAACGAGAGTGTGTGCAATTTAATCACCAATTAAATATAAATATACACTAATTAAAAGATAGATTCTAAAATAAGCAATAATTTCCTAAATATAGACTTTATTTAAACAATACAAATTTAGGAGAAATAACCACAATCTTTAAATCTTTTTTTTTCTCACAAAACAGTAGATTTTCATCAAAAAGAGTAGAGAACAACAATAGTTTATAGCTACGTAGTGAATGTAAATTAATTATATGTTAAATATAAAATTATAAGCAAGTATAAGTAAAAAAAAAAGCTTTTTAATTTTACAAAATTTTTAAGAATATGTATAATATTTTATTATTCAAGCCAAAAAATGGCATAAACTGATATTTAAAGCATTAAATGTTTTCTCAACAAGTATTTTTAGTCTACGAATATTTAATATAAATATTTTTTATTAGTATTTTTAGTCTATGAATATTTAATATAAATATAAATATTGAAAAGGACATTTTTTCTGCGTGTATAAATATGAATATGAATATTTATGATTCGCGTTAATAATTTCATGAGCTGCTTCAAGCGACATGGAAACCATGGAATCGGAATCGAGTGACTTATCTAATCTGTATTTATCATAAATATAAATATACAAGTGCTTGCTGTATCTTTCTCCCTTTTCGATGACTACCCCTACTGTGAGTAAGGTGTACTCTGACTTCAATTAACATTCGTGCACGTAAACGCAATAACGCAAATGGATTTGGCTGGTTTTTGGCTTAATAAAATGTGATATTTATGGAGTTTATTCCCTTTAGTGATAGCGTTGGCCAATTAATATGGTACCAAGTTAGATATTAATACTCTTATATATATACATACATATATGTGTATATATGTATTGTAGTTAACAATTACGCCTGTTTACTGCATATGGCTGAATCGGCACTGAGAATGGCATTCAAATCACGCTCTTAACGCCTCGCTGACTCTTTGTGGAAAAGGACACTTGAATGCTTCTGTTGCCTGTTGCAGCCTACTTGCCAACTTGCCACTTGCCACACAGGATGCGGCAGATTTACCTTTCGCTGTTTCCTATTTGAGTTGTTCGTTGTTCGCTGTTAATCCGGCAACTGTCTGTCTGTCTGTCTGTCCGTCTGTCTGGCGGCGTCGTAATCCTATTAGACGTGTGCCAGCTGCGTGTTTCTTTCTTTCTTTATATTTTTTATTTATTTGATTTTTCTGCGAGTGCAAATTTCTTTGTATTTTTTTAATTTCACTTATTCATTTTTTCTTTTTATATTTTTTTTATATTTCCTTTAATTATATTTCTGCCTATTTTTTCTCTGGTTGTATCTGTTTTATTTTTCACGTTTTCACACTTGTGCGGGCATCACAATTATTTAAATGCGTGCAGTAATTTCGAATGAAATTTGAATATTAAACTGTATGCCGCGCATATTTTATACAGAAAAACACAAACACACACAGGGGGGGTGAGGGAGTTTCACACACACATATACACACACTCTTGCACACGCGAACATTAAAAAACGTCGTTGATTTTTGCACTTTTATTGTTGAAAAATTCAAATGTTGCTCTGTTGATGCGAAACAAAATTGCGCGCCATACAAAAACCCAAAATGGCGAAAGGATAATGTGTGCGAACGAACGAACGAACGTTAGAGCGAGAGCGAGAGCGAGAGTGCGAATGCGAGAGAGATTTTTAAAGCGCGCCGTGCGTACGTTCACATGCCTGGCTAGCGGCGCAATGAGCGCCCGTGGGAGAACACAGAGCACACAGAACCCAAAAGACAAATGCAAATCGCGAGCAGCGACGCCAGCAGCTGAGGCAGCGAACGGCAGCGAACGTCAGCGCCGCACAGTGGGCGAAACGGCAGATTTAGCTCCGATTAATTCAAATTTCAACTTAAATCTTGGCGCCAATATCGTTTTGTAATCGATAACTAATATATCAAATGAGCCTAAAACAATTTTCGTTTCGCTTTTCTCTCAATATTCGTACAGCTGCAGAGCTTCAAACAGACCATATGTTCCATCAGCTGCTTCAAACCGTTATTTCGGCAATTTTAAGCACGTGATTGAAATTGGCCTACAGCTTGTATACATTGTATTTTCAATCAAATTTTTGCTAATACATAAAGAAAGAGGTATGTTATTAATAACAAAATATGTGTTTGTGACCTGTGATTGTGTTTCGTCCAATAATTTACTATCCATTGTAGTGCTTGTAAAAAATTTAATGTTTACCAATGAACTAAACTTTCGCAGAGCTGAACTTCTAAAGTGCGACTGGGTTCGGTATCATTTTATTTTTGTAAAATTAGTCAATGTTTTCTGCTGTGCAAATGTCCAAAATTAGCTGCATATTTCCGCATATTATTTTTGAATTCATTTTTTTTAGCTTCAATGTCAGTGTCAAAGCGAGTGCTGTTCAATGAATGGCATACGGAAAGTAATGCTTCGAAGAAACTTTTTGCAGTGGAGGCATACATCTACACGCACATAATTGACAAAAATAAATATAACGAAGTTGAATGCGCGAAAATAGCTCAGAAAATACAAAATTTTTCAAAAAAATTAGCTATAAAGCTATATATAGCATTCATCACAATGTTGTCAAAAGGTTCAGTTTCCTCTTCCAAAAAGGATTTACCAATGGATAAAGACATTATTGGTCTTATTTTAAATGAAGAAGTGGATGAGGACCATTCGGATTATTCCTCATCCGATACGGAATAGGGCTATAACTGGAATTAAGAATTAATAAATAAAAGTGTTATATTAAACAAAAATATTGTTAAAGTTGTTTCTTTGTATAAAATGTACTTATAAGTTTAATAACAAAATCAAAATTTTTTTCAAAAGTAACAAATATATTTCTGCTAGACTGATTATTTCCTCCAACTTTACAGGCGCGCATTTGCGCAAAAAAATAAATTCCAGGTAATTATATAGTTGACAAATTCATACCAAAATTGGTAAAGATGTGCAAATATTTTTCTTAAAAATTAAAAGAAAAAAAATTGTGAAAATTGCTAAAGAAATGCCTTAAATTTGGGCGAAACTGCTTGGATATCAAGTAGAGAGTTTTTGACAAAACTTAAAAAAAAAAAAAAAAAAAAAATATGCACTAAAAAAAAATATTTCTGTATTGATTTTGATTTGTGGTATATTTACATACAAAACAAAATTATCCGTAAAAAAATATCACAATTTTTATAGAAGTTATTAATTAATCGCCGCTAAATCTGCCGTTTCGCCCACTGTGCGCCGTCAGCAGCCGAGCAGAGCCGATAACGAGACGCATGGGAGAGCAGAGTAGTTGACTTGTGCGTGCTTTTCATTCATGCCTTGAGCTTTTTTCTGATGCCAAAGCTTTTAACCTGTTGCTTTGCTTTGTTTTTGGGATGCTGTTTGTTTGCTGCCAGTGTTGCCAGAGACTTTGGGCAGACTGTTGCCAGGCATTTGGGGAATTCGCAACAGTTGCCCAAAATGACAACATAAATTAATTAAATTGATGTTTAAATGTTTCGCATTTTATCGCTTGTGGCTGGTTTATTAACCCGCCTAGCAGCGACACATTGACAAATTACGAAAATCAATTCGAATTGCGAACAAATAGAGACAGAGAGAGAGAGAGAGAGAGAGAGAGAGAGAGAGAGAAGTTTCGCCTGAAACTGATTGATGTTGTTTTTGTTGGACAGACATGTCTGGATGCTGATGCTGTCCAAGACAGCCGATACTCATGCCTTGAACTTCATTTAGTTTGATAAAGAGTTATTTAGTTTGTTTGGAGACTTGCTAATGTCAGAAATCACAAAAAAAGGGTTATGAGCTTAGAAATTTAAAGTAAAAATTGGTAGTATCATAAAAAATTGTAATTTTTATATTATATAATTTTTAAATTAATTATTTTGCAAATTTAATTTTAGTTAAAAATTTATTAAAAATATTATTTAAATATTTGGCATAAAAATTTTTTTATTTTTAATTAAATTTAAAATATTATACAGGCATGCCACATAAATCTCTTTCACTTGAGTTTCACGTCAATTTCATTTCTCCGTGCCACAGTCTCAATCACCTGCACAATTTTTGGTGAAACGAAATCATCGCTCAATTCACTGGCATCCGATGCCATGAGATAATGTCACATTTTTTGTCCGAATTTTTGAATTTAGAGTTGTCGAGTAACTTTTTTTGTTTGCCGCGCCAATAACTTTTAAATTTTTTTAAGCTATGCAAAATCAATTATTATTATAAATTGAATAATGTAAATTAAATAAGAAATAAAATAAAAATTGTATATTCTGCAATGGTAAACTTAAAACAGTTGCTAAACAAACCCTTGGGAAATTTAATCTGAGAAGGGGCCAACCCTAGCAGCCTAGTACGAAAAGGTTGATGAACATGCTAAAAAACCTAAATCACACGAATTTCTGTGGCACGGAGAAATTTTCGAAGTGGAATTGCTTTTTTCTGAAATCACTTTCACTAGTGTTTTTTGTAGCATGCCTGAATAAATAACTTTTATTTATAAAGAAAATTTAAGATAACAGTAAGACTTTATATATCTTAATTATTATTGAAATAGTTATTTATTTATAATTAACTAACCATAATTAATTTTATTTATAACCAATAAATAACCATAATTTATTTATAACCAAATAACCAAAAATATTTGGCATAAATATTATATTTTTAATTGAATTAAAAATATTAAAAATAGCTCCTGTTTAAAAAAAAAATTAAGATAACAGTTACACTTTTAATTTCTAAACCATAATTAAATTAATCGTTTATTCATTTTTAATTGATACAAATCAAAGCATAAATTTCGTTTCATAATTTATTAAATATGCTTTACAATAAAATATGAAAATACTTACAAATATCCTTTGAGCAAAAATATCTAATTTTTAATATAAAAGTTTTGTATTACAACTTTTTAAAATAACCATTTTTGAATTATACTTAATTTTTATTGATATAAATCAACGCAACCTTTTTTTATATACTACAAAAATATGCGCTTCGTCTAATCTGAAGTTACAGCTTTAACTAAGATTACTATAACTCAACTGAGTTCAAATCTATGTGTTCCTTGAGCATTATTTTTAGTGCTAATGTTTTGTGTTTATGGTCTTCAACTGGTGTGTGCTACGTGTGTGATTATATTTATGTGTGTGTGTGTGTGCCGATTATTGCTTTCTCGCCTTCATATTTTGAAGCCTGACACAAAGACAACAGAGCATTAAGCCAAACACGCTCTCATATGTTCATTGGCCCAGAGTTCAATAGTTCACGACAAGTTCAGTAACCAAAAGCCAGAAGTCAATGCCAACAAGTGGTTAGTTCCACTCTGTCAGTCACGCATACGGACAGCCAGAGAGACAGACAGACAGACAGACAGAGAGACAAATAGTCTGTTTCTTGTTTCAAGTGAACGTGCCACAAAATGGAGGCAACGCAATCACATTTTTTGTGCCAGCTGCAAGTTGTGCATAAATTTAATTTCAACGGCGCGCCTAAAAGCATGCAATATGAATGAGAAGCTCGCGATTGTGACTGTATGAGTGCACTATAGGTCAAATGGACCCTTTTTCTGATATAAATTAGTTTTGTAACAGCATTCAAATTAACATACTTTTCTTACATTCCTATTAGGAATACATTGAACTTTAATGTTGCATACTAGAAATGCTTACATTGCATTCAAATGTTAAGTTAACAGCTGTTAAACGTGCAGTTTATAAATTGTTGAAATATTTTGATTGAAGTTGAAGTGGCTCTAGTTTCTTTAAATTTAAAATTTTCAATACAAATTGTGATGAATAGTGATCAGTGTGGTTTTAACATTATGTTGGTAAATCTGTGCTGTTGGTATTGTTCGTGTTGTCTGTAGTATGTGTCCATAAAGTGACGCTTTCGAAAAAATTTATTTGGGAAGAGTTTTAAAAAAATGTCAGCACTTGTCAGCGAAGTGACTTTATACATGTTGTAGAGTAATCCCTTGTGAACTCATACCAGTAAGTTTACGTGTCACTTTTAGTCACTTCTCCCAAAATTTAACTTTTTAGAACATAACCTATATGTAAGCAATGCCGGTCTACTTAAAGCACAACGGAAAAATAAAGGAAAAACTGATGGAGTGGATGCTGTTATACGTTAATTTAAATGGTATATCGATGTTATTGATATTAAACATAGATTTTTTAGTTACAGGCTAACTATTCTCCGAAAATAAAATCCAAAAAATGCTTCTAAAAATTTGAAATAAAAAACAAAAAATTTGAAATATACTTAGAAAATATAAAAAAAACATTACTTTAATATTTATTAACAAAAAAAAAAAAATTTTAATATTTTATTGTATATATATTTTTTTAGGGGCGTTGATGTGCTGTGCCACGCCCATTTTTTCAAAACTATTTCCAAATTCAATCTAGAATGGTATCCAAAAAACTTTACACGGAAAACTTAAAAAACCTTCGAGTTATTAATTTATATCACAAAAAGGGTCCATTTGACCTATAGTGGAGTGTGAGTGAATGTGAGTGAGTGTGTATGAGTGTGAGTATTTCTGCAAGAGTGTGTGTGTGTGTGCTTGAGATACAATGGCTTTTGCATTCACAATTTCAGTAATTTGTTATTCAAACACATTTCGAATCGATTATACGCTTCGAATGCTCCCTCCAATCGAGCAAATATGTTGATTGACTTTTGTCAAGGCTTATGCCTTTGTCTGTGTGTATTTGTGTGTGTGTGTGTGTGTGTAAGCTTTTGTGCTGTGTGCCGTGCTAAAAGACAAAATTTGCTTGTGTGTGTGCACGCATGGCTAAAATGCCAAAGCAAATATAAATGAGGAAGCGCGATCTGCCTTCCCGATTCCCTCTCCCTCTTGCCCTTTCATTGCCCTTTCACTTTTACCCTGAACAAAGTCATGAAACTTCCCCTGCCTTTATGAGCATATGTGTGCGTATGTATGTGCGTGTGTGGGTGTGTGTGATAACGCAGAGCGAAACCTTTGCTGCTCATTGAAAAGCTCATTATCACACTTTAACACATTCGCACATACGAGTGAGCTACAGTCTGTCAAAGAAAATATATAATAAGGATAAAAAAATCTGCGAATTGCTGTTACTTTAAAATAATAATGAAAACATTTTTTTTTTTTCAGTTTTAAAATAATTAATTTATTCTTTATGATGAATATATAAGTTTATATTTTTTGGACTTACTGAATTTGTTATAAGTTTGTGAAATAATAGCTTTGACTAAATAAAAAATGCTCAAACATTATTAAAAAACAATTCCGTTCTTTTTCTGATTTGATTCTATGTTAGTTTTAATTCAGATTCAATGGGTTAAACTATTTTTATTGTAAAAATTGTAAATATCCAATCGGTTATATAAGCTTTAAAAAAAGAAAAAAACATGTTTAAAATATGTTTTATAAAAAAAACAAATGTGTTTATTTTATGTTATGTCAAAATAATTATTTGACACACTGTATGTGCTGTTTTATGTGCTTTAAGGCACTCCCCAAGGTTAAATATTTGTCATATGCTAAAAAAAAGAAGGAAAATAAAAATGCCATCAAACTGGGTTAAGGTTCAGCTGGCCACAATAAACAATCGACAGACAGACAAACAGACAGACAGACAGGGAGACAGAGACTTTTACTCGTGGCAAGGTCTCAATGTCAAAGCTACCTTCGCAAATGTCCGGTGAAAGCCAAGTCAGGGACCAACTTGTTGAATTGAATTGATTGCCGCATTGAAATTTAATTGCAATTGCTCAGTTCTCGGCACTCAGCTTTCAGTTCTCAGTTCCCAGTTCTCCGGTCTCAGCTGGAATGTTAAGATGCAAGGACATTAATTAACAGGCAGCAGCTGATGCCCCATTTGAAATGGCTCTGATTGCGATTGCAACAGGCGCCGTATTTTCAACTGTGACTAAACGGCCTGCATATTAATTAGATGAGACGGCAACAGCCACAGGGGAAAGAGAAGGGAAAAGGGGTATACACAGAGAGAAAAATCAAGTATTTTGTAATTTAAACGCCACATCCCGAACTTGGTTTCTTATAAACTACAAATACAATTTTTAAAAAAAAATGTATAGAAAACTTAAAAGATAGATATTACTAAAGTCAAGTAATTTGATCTTATTTCAAGTACGACATTTTAAATTCGAATTTAATTATTTTAGCATTTTTAATCTTAAAATTACTTTAAATTGTACTTGATTTAAGTATATTTCAAGTCCTTTAAATTTTTGAGCTGAGCACAAAAATATATAAACATGGTACTTGACTTAAGTCTCAAAAGCTGTATAAGCTTGATTTCTATGAATAAAATGTTCTTAAAATAAATAAATAAAATAAATAAATAAATCCAGAAACATTTGGGAATTCTTAGCAATTAATTGCCAAAAATTTATAAGAACTTAAATTCATTTTCTTTTACGAACAAGATCTGTGAATCAAGCCTAAATACCTATTTTACATTAAGAATTTTTTGGTGTTCATTTCTGTTACATTTGGAGTTCTAATTACTTACTTGAATAAAGATTCGCAGTTTTTATCAAGATTGTTTGTACTTTGTAAAACAATTTTTAGTACTCATTCTCAGTAATTTGGACCTAAATCAAGTATAAATTTTAAGATCAAAATATACTTAATTCGAGTTCATTTTGACTAAGTTTTAGTACGCCTCTTATTCACTGTGTAGGGATTACATTTGCAATAGCGAATATGCAAATTTTTGGCGTATGGCAGATGCTTTACTCGTATCTTGAATATAAACTGCACTGACAGTTATTCCATAAATACACACACACGCACTTAAAGCGTAAAATATGATTCCCTACTCGCATGTGTGTCTCTTCTCTCTCTCTCTCTTTTTCATACACGCTCTCTCTCTCTTTCCACTCCCTATTTGTTGTGCGCTGCCGAAAGGTTAAAGTTAAGCTTGACAAATGGGCTGCAATGGGGCGTATACTTGATATTGACAGCATTATACTCGCATTCGCACATCCTTGGCACCACATTTGTCATGGCTCAGCTAACAACAACAAATTCCCATAATTACTGCTTCTCCTGCCAACTAAATGAGCTTAAGGCCAGAGGAATACCAATTATGAGCATTTAATTGATTTCATCACACTCTCAGAAAAAACGATTGACAGCAATTACGACAGCAATCAGCATAAGTATAATTTATAATTGAGAATTAAATATTAAAAAGTATTTCTTTAAATATTTTATAAATAAAACATCTTGAACTAATTTTAAACTAATTTCGTCAACGCTAGCTGACTAACATTTTTCAAAATGTTAATTAACATAAACTGAATGAAATACGCTTAGCATACATACATAATTGAAATGAAATAAATTAAACATTCCGATAAGACACGTTTTACATATAAAACACATTATATAGCTGTGACTTGAGAAGTGCAAAACTGTCTGATGCTGACTCATGAATTGGATCAAACAAAGATACTATCGTTTGTTTACATACATGCACACATAAATACATACATGTATGCTGAAACATACAGTCAGCGGAAGAGTTATTCGTTCACTTGTGTTTGACTTCAAATATACATTCTTTTCCATATAAAAAAAACTTAATAAAACGAATAAATGTAATTAAAGAAACTTAATAAAAATTGAGTACTTTAAGTACTGGAAAAATGAGGTCACTTTTCATGCACCACCACAACCACAAAATGCAACTAGAGTTGCTTAACCAGCTTGAATCAGCTGAATTCGATCGAATATTTGATGCAGGCTTGCTGCAGATTAGTTCAACATAGAGGCCAGATATGGTCACAATTTTAAATTTAGATCCAAATTAAAGTCAAAGAACTTGCACCAAATGCATTAGAGTGGGTCAATTTGTATGGAGCAAAAATACATTTTTTTCGATTTCAAGGGTTGTCAAAATCGTAATCTATGACGAGTTCTATAAAGATTTGCCCATTAAGAAGATTTGGGTCTTAAGACAAAATCGAGCTTCCCATTTTTATCGTGAAATATGGGAAATCGTATGAAAAGTCAAAATTTATCATAATTTCTCGTTAAAAATCGGAAGCTCGATTTTGACTTTAGACCCACGGTTTAAGCTAATTTGAGAGTTGGGATCGGTTCAATTATTTTTGTGCCTAATTTCAAACACTCCCTTTTTGATTTTTATTCTATTCTTCTTGCCCATTTAACTTTATTCCGAAAACCTGACCTACAATAGGCGTTGAAGATCAAACACAGATTGTACGAATAAATGTAACAGTGACTGTATGTTTGAACGCTGATGTGTAGTCATGATGGAAACCCCACAGTCGGTACTTTATCTGTAAGTTTCGCGTCTTATGCCTCGATCGGAGTGAAAAGCTGAAAGTCGACAGAGTGTTTCAGTCGCAGTTTAATTATGGACGAGGAACCGCATGCACATGAGAAGTTGGTCGCCAAATTAAGGCGAAGCAGTTCCAGTGGAAGTGGCAGTGGAAGTGAAGCCAGTGTGACTGGAAGTGATGCGCAAATTCCAGCAAAGTCAAGGCGACTCACTGGAAGCAGTTCCAGTGGAAGTGGAAGTGAAGCCAATGTGACTGGAAGTTACTCGCAGATTCCAGCGGTGAGTAATGCAGCAATTCCAGGCTCTGTCGAAACAGCAGCCGACAATCCAATCGCGCCAAAGAGAAGCTTTCTGCTGGAACCCATGATATTGATACTGCTTTTCGCATACAATTTCTCATGTAAGTTGTGCAACTGTGGAAGATAAGAAACTCAAGTTCATACATACTTATTTATTCCAGCTACCGTATTGAAGGCCCAAATCATTTATCAGAGCTGCACGGCAGGATTTGGTTATCCGGATGAGGTCTGCAAGCTTCTGGGCACCAACAATGCCACAAATGAGACCAAGCGAATTGAGGCGGAAGTGCAGCCGTATGCGGCTCAAGTTTTCCTGACCATCAAACTCGTTGAATGCATTGTTCCGGCATTTTGCGGCTTGTTCGTCGGCGCCTGGGCGGATCGCTATGGACGAAAGCCGCTTTTGATGGTCTCCTATCTGGGTGAGATTCCCGTAAAATTCCAACTTCCATAACTTTGTCAAAACTCAACCGATTTTCATTTGGAATGTCATTTTGATCATGTTTTTACTTCAAAATTTACTCTGTATCTAAGTTGAATTCATTTGGAAAAGTTTTTTTTTTTCGAAAATTTTCAATAATTTTCATACTTACCCCTTGACGTTTTTTCAAAAACTTTGCACTCTCTAAACTTTATCAAAAGTGAACCGATGCCCAAGCGGAATGTCATTTTGATAATATGTTGACCTCCAAATTTCGCCGGCATTTAAATTGTGTTCCTCTGGAAAAGTTTGCTTCGAAAATTTTCGATAATTTTCATTTGAAAAATTCAAAATTGTTTCTGTAATTTTAATAATCACTATACAGGCTATGGACTGCAGTATCTGCTGTCGGCCTGCATTGCCTACTTCACCATGCAAAGTGGCGGCATGGTGAGTCCCTGGTTCTATGTGGTGACCATAATTCCACTCGCGCTGTTCGGAAGCAGCGTTACATATTCCGTGGCTGCTTTGTGCTACATTGGCGATGTCTCCACGGGCAAGCTGCGATCCTACAGGTGAGTCATTATATTAAAAATGATATACTTTGATTATAATCCCATTTCATTTTTAGAATGATTGCCTATGAGCTGGCCATCTATGTGGGCTTGTTGTTGGGCAGCTTTGCCTCCGGTTTTGTTTATGAGGCAACCAACGGCAATGCCTACATTATCTTTGTCATCTCTGCCGCATCCGTGTTTTTGGCTCTCTTCACAATTGCTGTCCTCCTGCCCGAAAGTCTACGCACTCGCCAGGGAAGTCTGGTAGCTCGTCAGGAGTTTGTGCTCAAGGATTTGTGGCACACTTGCACCAGGAGACGTGACTTCACCGATCGCTCCGTACTCATACTGTTGATGCTTGTCCTGTTGCTGACGGCCTTTGTGTCGGGTGAGTAAGCCTGCACTGAAAAAAAACGGTTACTAATTTAAATAAATGTATATTTTATATATAAAATTAAGACTACTTTAAGAAACATTATTGAAACTTAAGTAATCTTTAGAGAAAAAATTAAAATTGTTTTCTCAAATGTAAAAAATGTTGTCTAAGAAATGCATCCAAAACTAATATATTTACAAAATATTACCTTAAATTAATTTATTTAAAATTTTTCTTTGAAATAGGAAATCAATTAAAATATTTGATGGCAGTGTGAATAATAATTAAACCTTCATCTAATTGCTGATATTTCAGATGGCAGCAACTCCGTGTTCTACATGTTTATGCGCACCAAATTCCATTGGACAGTTAAGGAATTCACCAGCTATGTAACGAGTAACGAAGGATTCTTCGGGCGATGAAGCTGGTGTTCGATTAACGGACCGAAGGAGTACGCGCTTGCTATCGGCTACTTTCTGGTCGGATGGGTGTGGGTATTCTATTTTAACCTTCACGTTAAGTTGCTTCGCTCCTTGTTATAATTTCTTATTAAAATTCGCGTACTGTTTTTGAAAAGGGGAAAGGAAAAGATCAAGGAATGGGATCACAAGGAAAGAAAGGATGCCATGGATACCAGAGAGGAAACAAAAGAGACAGTAATGGGATCTACAATCGTCAACGGACTTCTTCTTTACATTTGCACTTAACTTGTGCAATCGCCCTCCCAACCATGATCCTAAAGAGCCAAAATAATATAAGGATCCCTAAAAGAAGTCCCGTGTCAACTAGCCTATCTCATCCAAACGCTGCATGGTTCCAAAATAACGACAAATTAGCAACTAGAAAACATTATAAACATTTTAATAATAATTAACATTATATGGGACGATATTCATAACGCGGAAAATTATTAACAACAGAACAAATTCATATTCGACATTCACTTCGCAAATTTGTGGCGAATGATGACAATAATTTGTGGGTATAAATATGTATAAATAGGTAGTACTAATTTATGTTTATAAATGAATATACGTACATATAAATATAATAAGTTTAATTATATATAAATATACGAAAATTACTATAAATATAAATAGTTAGTTATACATCTTATTTAATTATACTGCTATATATATTGTATTATTTTCCATTCATTGAAAATATTTTAATATATGGCAATATAAACAAAATCTATTTCAAGTCTTTGGCAATGCTTGAGATTGAAATTATTTATCTTTAAGTTTGCATAAGCAAAAGCGTTAAACAGCTGTGAAGCAGCTTTAAGAGAGACTCGACAAGGTCAGCAATAAAAAGGCTCGCGCTAAAGAGAAGCTTTGCGCGCAATAGATTACAGCAGCAGCATATGATTATTGACAAAATAGAGAGAACAAAAGCTCACTTACAGCATGATTCCCGCGTAGAAAGATCTTTCTCAGCTGGTATATGTGTGGGTGTGTGTGTGTTGCTGCAAAGCTGTGGAATTTAAGCTGAGCTTGCGTGGCCTGACAAAAAGCTCACTGCTACAGCGCATATAAGCTTTAAGCTTTTATGCTTAATATACAAAATATATAAATATAAACAACAAAATTTTATTTATTTAGAAATAATGCTGAACCATGATTATGGTACTCGCAAATTATGCATCTTCATGCCAATTGATTCCATTGATTTGATCACATTAATTGCAGGGGTATTTGTCTTATTTGGTTCTCTTTGATTTCACATAATACCACCTTGACAATTAATATACTCAATTTCAATACAATATTTTGGCTCAAAAATACACAAATTCACAATTAACAAATCTTGCGTTTCAACATGTAGTGGCTGAAGGCCCAAAAATTAAACAAAAGAAACAATCACTTTACACTAAATGACATTCACAAACATAAACATATTCAACAGGCGACGTCATCCATAGGTTAAGTTGAGGTATGGTCTTCCCAGTGAAACGGGCACAGCAGCACACACAATCCTGGCCAGATCACCAAGCACAACGAGTTTTCTTATATTTTCAGCACTCAGTTGGCCGCATCTGGGCAGATTTCCACAAATTATTCCACTCCTAATTGTGGGCTTGCATCGCTTTGCAAGAGCACTCCACAATGACGATCAGCTGTTCAGTTGCTGAGTTCAAAAGCTCATGTAAAAGCTTTTTACATGTGTGGCTGCATTAAGACAAGAAAAGGGCTTTATATTCAAGCCTAAGTGCCGACTCTGATTTTGAGATAGAAATAAAACCAAAATCGAACATTAATGGAAAATTACAAAGAATTACCGGATTTTCAATTAAAATATTTACCCTTATTGGAATAGGCACTGTGTTGAAAATTTTATAAATTTTTGTTTCTCCCGGTCGTTGTTGTTGATAAGCTGCCAATGTGGCCATTAATGTGCACTTAAAATGCAATGAAAAACGACAAATCAGAATCAACAAAAACCACTAAATAGAAAAGAATTTAATACTCACAAGAAAGGCTTTTGCAATCTGCAATCACTTTAAGACTTTAACTATTTTGGCACTTTATCTTTATTAAATTTTTTTTAATTAAAATTAATTAATAAGCGGAGCTTAATCACGCACAACTTGTCTGATTGACGACCATGAGGAGAAGAAATGGTTGGGCCTAGAAGAAATCTTATTTTCCGGAAATCTCTTTTCTCCTATCCTTGACATTCACAAGGGTCTGTCAAATCTTTGAAGTTCATTTTTGGATACATTTATCTTCAATTTGTTTTGTGCCCAATATGAACCTCACCCCTAGATGGCGCTAACAATTCTACATAACAAACAAAGTACATTTAACATTAAAATACATATAAGAACGGCATGCTAAATACATAGAATAAACTACAAAAATTTAATAATAATAAGTATAGACGTAAATTCAATAAATATAATACATTAAGGTTATGAATTTGTGACGTATCTAATTATGCTATTTGTGACGTATCTAAAGCTTTGGTCGGTGCAAAAGTACTGCATACCCGCGATACAGATACAAAAAAAACTATTGCATACTTTTAGGCTGTTTTGAAAACTAGTCCTACAAGCGACCACTACAATCCCCCCTGCCAAAATCACACTTTGGTGTTGAAATACCAAAGGGTGGTACTCGCTTGGAGGACATGCTATATATGGAAGGATTCATTGTTCTTATTACCTATTTTTGCTGTATCTCAGCCAACGGTACCTGCAACGGATCCTCGACTTTTAGGTCTGCCAACTTGTTTGTAGTTTCTTTCAAAATTACCATCTAACGTTTGATTGGTAAGAGCTTCGACGCGATACAAAAAATCATCTACTGCCATAGCAGAATGTCCTGAAAATCGCAATTTCCAGTTATAAATGATCTGACTTATCTTGTCAGGGCGCAAATTATGTGATTGTTGGGACTCTGGCGGAAAAGTTTGACTGTTCTGATTATTGGGTGTTTGATTTGGCATATCTGCTTCTTCTCTATTAGGCACTCTAAACAGTTGTTCAAACGATTGATGCTGCCTAGCTGGAGAAGACTGTTTATTTACAAATTGATCTCTATCAGTTGTAGGAGGAACTGACGCTTGAAGTGTCAGTCTTTGAAACCCTGTTTCAATTGCTTGGGTTAATAATTGAGTGTGCTGAGCTAGCGCGGCTGCTACTGCTTCAGCAATACTTTGTTGTAAGTTTGCAACTGGAGCTGCAGAAGTAGACGCAACTGGATCTGTAGTCACAGCTGAATCTCTTTGTGCATCCTGCTGACTCATTTTCGAATTATCCTGCTGACTTGCAGACTGAACTTGTTGTTGTTGCTGAGCTCGTGCCCTTGATCTGGTCACAGATACCGATCTAAATTGTTCTCTAGCAATCTGAGCAGCAGCTAACTCTTCAGACAAACTCAAGGTTGATTTACTAAGTGCAGTTCTACACACTGGACAGACTTTTCGGTTCCCAGTTCGTGTGTTGAAGCAAGAGTGGTGAAAATAATGATTACAGCTCGTAGTCAATAGTTGAGCAGGGTATTCAACTTCCTTTGTGCATACACAACAAAAAGTTTCATTACTTTGTCTCTGATATGGAGTGTCACTACTTCTATTCAACGGCATAATTTCAATGTATTATTATTAAAGGCTAAACGTACGATATACTAATATGAAATAAATAATAAATAATAAATAAACAAAATGAACTCACAAATATAACGATATATAATAAACAAACAAATTTTTGGAACCACACAACATTTATCCGAGAAAAAGTTTGTTGACAACTACTATGCGATGTAGATCAAGAAAGGGAAAAATAAAGACAATAGGAAATCTTAGTATTAGTACTTTCAAATATAGCGGCAAGTACTAGTAGCTCTAAGCCACTAACTTGTTTCCAGCGAATATTGAAGTTACTACCAAAATTCGGAGAGTGGTTGTTTTACAGACTAACTTACACTCGTGCCCACGCAAAGATCACGACAATGTTTGTTTGCTGCGAACAACGAAATTAAAGTGATAGCATTTGAAATTGAAATGCAATTTTTAACAATGCATCAATCAACACCTTAGTGCAGAAGTTATTGTTCCAGGAAAGAAATATAGACAAGAGAAACGCACCAGCAAAAGGGAACTATATTCTTCCGGCAATAGCCTGCAGTATTAATTTTAGCATTGCTGAAATTACTTTAAAAGAGTGAATTAAAAGAGGACTTCATGGCTAGTTTTGTGCATCTACTATTTATGTTTCTGTCTAGCGGCAGGTCGTAGCTCACATCCACGAATAAACCTGTTTCCTGCTTAGACTCCACATGACAGTATACGCAAAGGGAATATCGTAACTATGTGTTCTTAGTGTTCGGCTATACAGCTATTTTGAAACTAGTAT